>JAMKCH010046388.1:0-12376 GCA_023653785.1 Ophioderma brevispina | reverse complement strand
AGATCACACATCACAATTGTAATTAGAGTAAGATAGGAATTTGATACATGTATTGATACAAGGGTGTAAAGTCAGTGCGACATGTTGCCATGGGTTAAACAACTCCAGGACCGAGGCTCAAGAGAAATAGGGATGTTTTAAAAATGTCAAGGGACATCCAGAAGAAAACGTGTCTTTGAAAAATTTTAAAATATTTCTTTTCAGGACACTCCCTCCGTAATAAACCCTAAGACAGTTGTTTGAATGATGTTCTTTCAGCACCAATAGAAGGGTCAATCCTACCATCCCTAGTTCAAAGTTAAAGGGGGTCCATAATGCCCCTGGGGTCCATATTACCCCCACTTTACCCTATATAGTTGCATCTGCAATAACATAGGCGGGGAAAGCGGGGGTGGTGCATGGGGTCGTGGACTAGGCTTTCTTCTAAAGCTAAAGACAACCTCTGTTCCTAAAATTATTGAAGAGAGGCACATGTGACGCGTGTAAAATGCACCTTTCCCCCAGCCATGATACAATAATTCTTCAGTTAAATAAAACGGTTTTTTTCAGATTGGGGCATATGACTTTACTGCAATTAAAATTATGCTAATACTATGTATTAGCTTAATTTACCATATCTACCACTTACGGCCTACGGATCACTGCAATAAAATTTTGCTAAAAATAGTATTAGCATCAGGGTGCGGATTTTTTCCAAAAGTGGACCTTTTTCCAAAATGTGGAATTTTCACAATCGAAGAGGGTGTTAAATTGCAAAATTGACCTTTTTGCACAATTTGCCCTTTTGACCAAACAAAGCCTAAAACCACTATTTTTTTAGCACGCTTCGCTCGCACACATCGAAGTTTGTGGACTTTTTGAAATTTTGGAGATTGGGTGGGTACATCGACACCCCCCCTGGCTACGGCCACTGATTAGATTTAATTTACCAGATCTACACAGTTCGGCCTACGTATTTACCATTTACATTGAAATAACAGGTTAGTTATAAGCAAATTCCTAGGCCTATAGATACCTTTTTTACACTTCACTGCGAAACCGTAAGTGTTTAGATTTTGGCACAGTTTAAGCGCCTAGACGTGTTCAACAAAACAGCAAAATCAAAAACTTTTTTTTTTTATCAAAAGGTGGGTATTTACTAGCCCACTGCTCCTATAAATCATTGAAAAAAAACCATTGAAATTTTTTCCAGCAGCGTTTTCCATCCTTTTCTAAATCAGAGCAATGGGAATTTCTAACGTGAACGCCTTAACGCGTTTTAAACACTATTAAATGTGGCCACAATGGCATTTAGAAGCTAACAATATGATAGTGTTTCTGTGTCTAAACACATTAACGTCATGCGATGGCGACCGTCTTAGAAATCTAAACACAGAAACGTCATGTTAAGGAATTGGTTAGAATTCCCAAACATCTGAACACCTAAGTTAAGGAATGAAATGCTTAGACATGTCTCAAATAGTGAGACCAAAATAGTGTTAAGATATGTTGAGACCCAGAACACATGGATTTTACAGTGCACTAACACTTGTTGAATACTAAATAATATTAGACGGCCATCCAGTTTCCCTATTTATATTTATTGCGTCTAGCATAATGATAACCTGATACATAGACCTATAGAACAATTCTATTCCTACGCAATCATTGAATGTGTACATTGTATATGCATAATATTTCGGTTATAGATGCACATTAATCGATGGCTACTTCTATATGATAGCGCTATTTAAAATCTTGATTTAGTATTTAGATTATTGAGTATTGGATATATGGCCCCAAAACACAAACAAGATTTTCAAATTTACTCCAGATTAGGCTAATGTTAGGAAATTGGTTTTGCCGTTAAATTTGTTCAATATTAAATTTTGTCATGTTTAAGGTGCCCCACCCGTTTACAACATGACAATTTTCTGTGATTCGTACGAAAAGTCATCACCCAAATGCTGATTCCAAAATTTGAATCCGACACGCCATTTTAACGCGAGCAGTTAGAATTTTGAATATATACAGATTAAAGGGATTAGCAATAATTTAACGTGAACAAGCCATATTATTGATTGTAGCGTTATAATGGGGTAGAGTTCAACCAAAATAGTTTGCAGCAGCAGAAAATAAGAAAATACAAGGCTTATTATTAAGCAAAAGCTGGCTTTGATGAGGGAGTTGGTGGGGTCGGAGGATGAGGATATTGTTTTTTTTTCCCGGGTGGTAACCACTAAGATGCTATTCCGGTAGCAAGTTTATGATCCGTGCCCGGGCCAAACGTCCGGTCTGAAGAAATCCGGGAGCATTTTTTTTCACCTTGTCGGCAGATTTCCCCACATTTTTCAAAGATTTTACTACCTTTCCACTTCTTACTCTAAGAAAAAATGTGCTAAAAGAGGTTCTCTAAAACTTGTCCTCTTAGTAACCTTTTGTGGCCGGTTCTCAATTTTTAAGACCGTTTTTGAGGTCCTCATTCTTGAGGTTCCCCATATTTGTCTGGGCCAAAACCCAATTTTTACCTGACCCAAAAGTAGAGTCGCACAATTTTTTTTGGCTTTTGATCCTGAAGAACCTACTGATTGAGAAATGAGGGGTGCCAAAATTGCCACCCTGGAGCAGTTTGAAATAGTCCAAGATGGCCGAAAGATGGTCGACAGCACATATAAATTAGAAATAACTCAGATTATAAAGCGCTATAAGGATGATTCTGTGTCTTTGTATGGGGTTTGGTGTCAAAGAATTCAACTTTTTACTTCTTTTTTAACACAATGTCTTCCTTATACGAAATCAAAGATGGCCGCCACCACATATAGTTAGAAATAGCTCAGTCTTAAAGCAGCTATAAGGATGAGTTCTTGTGATTTGTATGGGGTTTTTTGTGTCAAAGAATTCCAATTTGTACTTTATTTAACAACTAAGGTTTTCCTATATAACGAAATTCCACGATGGCCGCCAAGATTGCCACAACACCATAAGGGTAATTAGCAAGAGCTCAGCTTCTACAGCTTATACAATGAGATTCTGTGTTTTGTATAGGTTTTTGGGTCAAAGAATTCAAATTTGTACTTCTTTGAAATTCTTAAGCCTTCCATAAACCAAAATGCAAAGAGAGGCTTCAAAATGGCCAACAAATTGGTGGCCACAACATTTGCTTGCGGTAATGTCAGCTTCAGAAGTACATAAGTTTATGGGTTTAGTGTCTTAATTAGATTTAATGGTCAACGGGTTCAATGTATTCATTTTTATGACTCAGGGAAACTCAGCTGCGTAGCACAAATTCTTTAAAAAAAGAAGCTCCAAACTTGCGTTTTACTTCCAATCCCGAGCACCATCCAATGGTTTGATCGATATCGTTTTGGTAGGAGTAGGATAGCCCCTGAGTTGGTGCATGCTGGTAATGCAGTTGCTATAGGAGTTAAGCAAATGAGGAATAAGAAGTAAGTTGGCCAGAGGGGTTTAATAGTTAAAACTAAACAAATGTGGTGACAATGGTTAAGCCAAGAAGCAAAATTAGAGGGGATATTTTGTGTATCAAAAACACAGAACTGAATCTTTTCAGAGTTGAGGTTGATGACTCACTCGCTGGGGATGTTAAAGAATATTATGTTACGAGTTATGACCAATACCAACTTCCAGCCAGAAGTCATCGTAATAGACGGATGTGTTATTCTGGATTCTCCACAGGCCAGTACATGGAAAAATTACAAGACTGTGTCGGGGTTTCCCATATACATCAAAAAAGGTTAGCAAAGCAGATGTCTACCTGATCTTGATCGCTCTTTGGTTTAGTACACGGGTGCAACAAAGAGTGGCCGACACGCTGGAAAGAGGTCCAGTAGACGCAGCAGCTTAGCCTGAGTTGCCCTCCATTCCACCACAGCAAGTCATTCTATAATGTTAAAAAACAAAGTACAGCTATCAACATCATTTGTCAACAACCTGTCTGAATATAACCACTGTCAAACAAAGAATCACACCAGCTCGGCAGGGGACAGAGACTGTTTTTTTTGGCCCCCCTTTTCTCGTCGACCTTTTCTGCGACACGCTGCTAAAATCTCTCGCTCCCCATAATCTTATGGACATGGAATATGCCTAGCTAGAACTTCAAGACCAGACCAATTCACTTATCACCGATGGGACAAACTACCGGTAGCATCTTTCACGCAAGGAATGGGTCACCTTAAAAACCGGATTCGCCCAGGAGTCGGTCGCTTCAAAACAATATGCACCGATGGGAACTGCGACCATCTCCAACCTGCCATATGGTTCCAATCACAGACATGCGGATCACATTATCCAATTAGTACCCTACCTTTCGTCCCCCAGTGGACATAGGGACTGATGCCTCATTACACAAGAAGAAGAAGACAACTCCTCGGCCGCTGTGAAAAGTTCTTCAAAGAACACGCACAGTAGTACTGAGTTATGTGCGGGATCTTCATTTGAGTAGAAAATTTTTTGCCCTAGAGGCATCCAAATTGGAAGGCTAGGCTAAGCTTTCGACACTCTAGTGAAAGCCATAATCAGAGCAAACTAAAACAGTTATGATGTTTCACACTATATACACCAGTAAACAAAGGGAGAGAGAACATAGAGTATGAGTAGAGGATACCCCTCCAGAGTATTAAGTTTCCGGTCATTGGTTAGAGAGGCAATCCATCCTTCTACCCCATTCAGGAGGAATTTCTTGCTCCTTTGTCCCTATTGAAGTGGTTAGGGGTAGACTTGATGAGTTTCCTTTCAGTAGTATTGGTGTCCTGTACAAGAATTGATGTTGGTAGTCCACAATCGTTCGGCGCTAGCCGATTTTTGTGTGTTGCCCGTCTGCGTCGCTTTCTGGTTGTCGTCGGTTCTCTTTTTCAATGGATCTGCGGTTCACCAATGTACACTGTAAAAGGATCCACAAGGATTAGAGGATAACTCAGGTTGGAGTTCCTTTCTGCGGGGGCATGGTACTTAGGGTGTACTAGTTGTTGTGTAGAGTTTAGTGTCTTAAAATACACCCGTAGATCTTCTTCTGTTTTTCTTCTATTGGCTCTCCGACCTACAGCACATGATAGCCAAGGAGTGGGACACCTACATTACTTCATCCTATGACGGAAAAAAAAAGACCAGACAACGTGTAAAAGACACGAGTGATTTCGCTACGTTAATATCTACTCTGACCCTCCAAAGAATCGGAAAATGCTTGTAGCATTTTGTGAAGAATCGCTATTAACATCTCTTCCTCTGAAGGAAGCCATTGACATACCATGGACCGTATCAAATATGACGTGACACTGATTGACAGGACCCTCCGCATCGCTGACGAGAAACGGATGATGGAGTTTTGTTTGGGACAACACATACTTCATTTTGAAGGTGAACTATACTCCCAAAACTGATGGGCTAACGATGGGTTTTTTCGTTTCCCCACCAGTGGCTCTCAACATGTTTATGGCGTCTTTTGAGCAGGAAACCCATTCTGACTGGCACTTATCACCGCGCATTATGGAAACGTTATGTGGACGACACTTTCGGTGTTATAGATCGGACCATTCATCGCTTTCTTTGATCCACTCAACAGTCTTCGCAAAGATGTACAAATGTCACTCGTGAAGAGGAGACCAACGGACAGATCGAAACCTCGATGTTTTTGGTTAAGATTGAAAACTTGACCCTTATTCTATCGTAAGAAGACCCACACCGAGCAATACTTGAATTGAATCGCTGGTCTGTGAATTGAGCCCACCATGCACTTCAAGGCCGGCAAATGGAATTTTTGTGAATGCAAGAAGGTTTGCAACTGTCAAAGAAGTAGACTTTTTAAAATTAAATATGATTTCAGCTGACCAAAGTGATCAAGAAGAGAAATGATGAAGAAGAAACCTGAGGAATAATTTTCCAAAAATCTTTTTTATCTCTTCGTGTTAATGTCATTTATTTTGCAAAATGGCACAACTGTTTTATGTCAACGGGCTTCATTTTGTTTTGAAGTGTTCCAAAGAGTTTTTTTAAAAAAGGGTTAATATGGGATAGTTATGCAGATATTCTTCAGAATTGATGAACAAGTTGCCAATTATGAAATCTACATTACCTGCTAACTTAAGGACACCTTTTTGTCACATTTTTGCATCATATCAATATTTGAATGCTTTGCCAATTGAGACAAACTTGTGCATTCGTATTTAACCTGATTCGTATTTCACCTGTAGTGCCATTTACCAACTCTCACTTTTAGTGTTGAAGAAAAGAACAAACACTGTAATATGCTTTCAAAGATAGTAGGAATTTGGAAGTATGATACCCATAAACCTATAGAAAGACACCACAATTATTTGCTTCAAAGAGCTGAGAAATTGCTAATTATATGTGTTTGTGATGGCGGCCCATCTTGGACTTTCGGGATAGGGAAAGACTTTCATGTTTAAAAGACGTACAAATTTGAATTCATTTACATCAAAAAACCCATACAAAACACAAGAATCATGCCCTTATAGCTGCTTTAAAAGCTGATCTATTGCTATTATATGTGGTGGCGGGACATTGGCCGCCATCTTGGATTTAAGTGTATAGGGAACTTTGGTATTTAAAAATAGTTACAAAATTTGAATCAGTGGCATCAAAAATCCCATACAAAGACACTAGAATCATCTTTATAGCTGCTTAGAAGCTGAGGTATTCTAATTTTATGTGGTGGCGGACATCTTGCTACCCTACTGGATATTCAAAATGCTCAAAGGGGTGCAATTTGCACCCTCGGTCTCAATCAGTAGGTCTTCAGGATGTAGAAACAGCCCAAAAAAATTGTGCGGACGCTATTTTTGGGTTTTTTAGTTTTTGGCCACAGACTATATAGAGGGACAAAAAAGGGTTCTAAGCGCGCGGGCCTATTTTTGTTTAGTGTGTTACGAGTTACTGTAACAATGTGTTTGCTGGTTTATTGTTGTTTGCCTTTGTTATATTATTTCCCCCATCAGTCTTCATGATGATTTATATTGGACAAATTGTTTAATTTGAAAGGGCATCATGAAATCCTTGAACTAGAATTTCATGGTAAGATTCACGCATGATTATTCTATAAACGTTAATTCTAATATAGGCCTACTGTTAAGATAGCTATTGTTTTTATAAAGTAATGGTTTGAGCAATACATGCACGGTGATTTGGCTTTCAACAGCCGAAACCCCTCAATTGTTCAGCGTCAACACGGCGGACGCAGCATAAGGGAACACAATGCGGTGGTTG
The DNA here is from genome assembly GCA_023653785.1 of Ophioderma brevispina. NCBI lineage: Eukaryota > Metazoa > Echinodermata > Ophiuroidea > Amphilepidida > Ophiodermatidae > Ophioderma > Ophioderma brevispina. The sequence goes on along the minus strand of JAMKCH010046388.1, from coordinate 5,161 downwards.
TTACGACCTCGCAGATACGGTAAAAATCAGATTTTTGGGGTTTCATGCACTCTGAGAAAACGAAGCATTTTCTTTCTTTTGTTCTCGGCCGAAAATTCAACCAAAACACTCCAAAAAAAATGCTCACCGTTCTTGAAAATGTTCTAGGATACATATCATCAAGAAGAATGCACAATATAATGTATGTATAAAACATTATAAGTAAAAATAGCATCATAAAATCACAAAAATATGAAAAATCTGAAAAATATCGAACTGTTACATACTTATATCAAGAGATTATGTCCGTTTTCCTTTCTTACTATTTAGTTTAGTAGTTCATTGGCCTAATTATTAAATAATTAATCGATAAAGTCTCTTTAATTGATAAAGTTAGAGCTATTTGTTCTGCAAAACGTGCATACCTAATTTTCATATGGCATATTGTATGCAATTAGCCTATATCATCATTGTTCTACCATTATGCAAATTATTGGCAGATTTTTACTTCCATATAACTTCAAACACTATATGTCGAGTATAACACAAAATTTTGAGTTGCTGGGCAGATTGCCTCTTTTTTGTTAAATAATCCTCTTTTCCAGGGGTCGTCCCGCTTGCCTATTATTAATTTCATGGGAGCACCAACACTTTGATCCACTTTTCGTGTTCTGAGTAAGTTGTGTATACTTTCAAATTTAATGTAATTAAACGGGTTCTTTCTTTAGTTTACACAACCTTTGGTATAACACTCCATATTTTCAAACCCAATCATCAGTATTGAAATCATTAAACTTGTTTTCCTTAAAATGCTCACAAATAGTAGGAGGAGGCACAATTGAGAATCCTATTCTCGAAGTTTGGAGAAAGAAATGTTTGAAGATGTTTGTTCTATAAGTTTGAAGGTGTTGAATCAGAATGTTTGGGCGCAACCTCAGGAAATGCGGGTCATTTTGTAAAATAAGGGGGTAAAAAAATTAGCACAGGTTTAAATCAAGTCAAATTGTAAATGAATTTTTCTCATTATAAGGATTACAAGGGTTAGTTTGTCTAGATTCCGACCTTCAGTTACCCGGCTTATAGACCGAATGAGTTGAGGTGTCAGTGTTTCGAAGACCAGCACCTCGAAACAACAGACCTCAGACCTCGAAACAATCAGACCCGGAAGTCAATTCACTTCCGGGCCTGATGTTCGAGTGGTCAGAAAGACCGAAGTATTTTCATCTCCCGGGGTCTGAGTTTGGTTGTTTCGAGGTCTGAATGTTTCGAGACACCATCCCGGGGGGTCTCGAAACTCAGACCCGATCGAAACAACAACCTCAGACCCCAGGGGCCGGAAGTGATTTTTCGCCGAAGTCAACATTTCGCTCCTGGGTCTGATTTTTTAAATTTCAAGTCGAAATTACCCCCTTACCTGCATTGACAGAGGGAAGTTAAATTTGTGCCGCTAAAGTGAGTTTTAAGGACAAGTGCAGTGATGTATGCTTGATCGATTAGAAGTCCACTACTCTTATTAGGATTGTTACGTCTACCGAAATGTGGTCTTCAAGTTAATCAAATGAACTCCCCAAGTATTTAGCATAGTAGCGCGTTTTGGTTTGGGAGGTTTCGGCTTTCGGGCACCTATCTCACAGCCATTTTTTTGCAACGCGTTTTTACAAGCGAGGTGTTAAATTAAAGAGCAAAAGCCTAAGGCAACAAAATGTATATTTCTAAAACTTCAAAATGGGTCTGACTTTGGCACAATACTTATCGCAAAACATGCCGAGATCTTTTTGTTTCCAGTGTAACTATATGTAGGCCTATAAGGCATGTGCGCTATTGAATTCTGATATGGTAAGAATGGATTTTTCGCTGTCCAGCAAACAGGTGATATTGGCCCTCGTCATCACTTTCATTACCTAAACTAATATGACGAATACAATAGCCAATACCCCTCATATATAGATAAAGGTCCAACTTGTCCAATAGTTGAATCACGTTGATAAAATATTTGAAATGAAATCTTGGCCTAAATACATAAAAAACGCAAACACAAACTTTGGTAATTAACGTCCCCTAAATCAAAGTTCTTTAGTATAAAAATCAGGGAATAACTTTGTCAGTGTACATTTAGGATCAGTGTATAAGGCCCATAGAGTGAGCTATAAACATACCGTGTGATAATGCTAGATAGGCCTACAAAGTCCTTTCATATATGGCTCCACGAGGATACAGTGAACATTTGAATTATTAAACACAGGTCAATTTAGAAAAGTACGTAAACAAAATTAATTTTGTTCCTTGTTCCCCTTTTCCTTTCAAAGTCACTTTCTAATCGTTAGGCCTTGAAGGCGAACTTCTTGCATAATTTTCACCTAATGTGTATGTAGCTCAAACCCCCCTCCCCTCTCAAATTTCCCATCATCTCCCCCCCAAATTCTCTATCCCCCCCCCTCGCAAATGCTCTCCTCCCCCAAATCCCCCATCACCCCTAACGATCTCCTGTCCCCAATACAAAATCTCATTCTCCTCCAACATCCCTTTCCCCCCCTCCCACGACCCTACTTCCCCTATACCCCTAACACCCGTTTTTAACGTGCACACCTTCCCCTCGCAACACCCCATTACTCTCTTTAATTCTTATGACATCATTGTCACGGCCATACTTGTATGTTGGCACTTACTAACTAAATGATATCAATGGAAAGGAGTAGGATCATAGCTAATCCATTGTATCAAAAATCATAAGCATCAGGCGCTTTATAACGATTCTCGAGAGGGTTAACATGTTCCCAAAAAAGTTTGGTAAGACAAGGATTACGGCTTAACTTTCAGGAAATAAGCATTGTTTGTCTTGAAGTATATGCAAACAAATTAGAAACGCGTTTATGTTAAGTACATTCAATATGTGTCTAGGATTCCATAATTCAACAAAAATCCTGTCCAACTTGTATTCTATGGTACTTTGAAAGAGTCATGGGGGACATTTCAGAAAGAAACGCCTCATTGTTTGGACCCGTTTTTTTTTTGGCACATTTGCGAATACTTACCATTGTATTAGATCACAGCTGAAGTGAATAGGCCGATACGCCTCTCTCTATGTAATAAGCTGATGATTAGTATTTTATGTCGGCAACGACATAAAATCAAGCATGCTTGGTTTTCTATGGGGGCGATTACGATAGCAGGGCAAGATCATAAACAAAGTTTGCGGTTTCTTTGTACTTGTTTGTCAATAAACCTTCGAAAAGTTATCGGCAGGTGTAGGCTAGTGTGCTCAGCGACGAGCCGGTGTGGACAGGAGATATAGTCCTCGGGCTTACAGTCGGGAACAATGGTGAACAATAGGGCCATAGACAATAGATTCAGTTGACTTTTACGCAACATTAGTTTCAGTTCACGCTTTATTCCCGTTGTCGTCTATGGAGCCACGGACTATGATACTGCCGGACTATGATTACCTTCACACCGGAAGCTTCCCGCAAATTCCACCCAGGATGTGTATTGTGCAATGGGTAGCGTGCTGTCTACAAAAGCATGCACATAATCTCAGCCTAAAGGCCGAGAAGCGATCCGCATTAACAACAATTTTTGTTGTTGTTGTTGTTGTTGGATTTTAATGGCGCCTGCAGCTTCTTAGGCTATTTGCGCCAAAAACAAAAACTTATTTTTATAGACAAATATACGGACAAAGCAAAAGAATCATATTGCAAGATGTAATACACAAGTTGCAGCTATTCATTATAAAGTTAGTACAACAAGTGCGCAATGACACCTATACTACAATATATATTTCAACAATTTTTGTCAAATGCTTTTCACGAGTCCACTCATTTAATAATATAAATTCTGTTGTGTCAGTGATGGTGTACTCTGAACGTACCTATTCACAAATAGAATAGAGTGTTTCAATAGCGGCCATTGGGGGAAAGTAATTTGTGAACTGTACAGTCACCTGCTTTGCACCTGGACCACATTCCGTTTGTCTGGGTGAGCGTATTTATTGAACCCCAAAGACGGACAGGTTAAAAGTGTAAACTAGATTCCTCTATGGGTTTTAGTGTTAGTATACAATACATCCAGTTGAATGCCCAAGGACCGAAATTACTTTGGTAGATTACCTTTTGATTAACAATGTTCTCTTGGTGCTAGACTCGTACGCATGCGAATATAGGAAGGGCATATGGTCGGTTCGCACTCTTAAAGAAAAAGTTGTCGCCCGCCCCCCTCCATGTTCCTGCAACGTTTTAAAAATTTAAGTACCTCCCCCACCGACATAAATGGTGCGAACTCACGAACGTGGATAAAATTCCATTGAATCCCTATTTGCCTCGATGTACGTTTAAAATCTCTAATCCCCTTTAAATCTACGTTTATGTTGACGACGTAGGATAATGGCTTTCAAACAGACCATTCGTAAATATACATGGTCATCTGGAAGAATGTTTCGCTTGCTAGTTTCTGACATGAACTTGTTTCATGTATACCTGGCTATGTTATGATAACAGGTGATTTCAATTTTCATGTGGAAATTCCATCTGATCGAGAAGCTTCAATGTTCTTGGATATTATTACATCAGCTTCTATGAAGCAGCATGTGTCTTTTCCAACACACCGTGATGGCCATACCTTGGATTTAATTCTGACTCGCGAATCGGCTAACTTTGTCTCTAATTTGTCTCCTACCAAATATTTACCTTCTGATCATGCTGCCGTCATATGTTTACTAGATATTGGTACACCTGACCCAGCTAAGATGGTAATAAAAATGCGCAAACTTCGTGAAATTGACATTGATGCCTTCCGTACTGACATTTTAAACTCCTCTTTACATTTGTCACCTGCCTCTGATCTTGATCAGTTAGTAACTCAATATGATTTTGTTTTGTCTAACTTGCTTGACAAACATGCACCCCTCATAACTCGGAAAATTACATGAGGAGTTGCGGAAAGTGAAACAACAAGAGCGCCGTTGGTATTCCACCAAACTGGAAATTCACAGACAAATCTTCAAAGAAGAATGTAAACGTTATCATCACCTTCTTAAACAGGCCAAACGTGATTATCATGTTAGGCAATTGGAAGGATGTGACTCTCGCCAACTGTTTAAGAAGATTGACAGCTTATGTACGCCCAAATCTACTAAAGTTCTTCCTGCTGACACATCTGATGTTCCCCTTGTTGAGCGATTCTCAAATTA
>JAMKCH010046387.1:0-12087 GCA_023653785.1 Ophioderma brevispina | reverse complement strand
CAACTAGTCCAGTATCAAAATCTCAGTTAATTTTGGCGTCTGTAATATTGCAGAGCTGCGGTAACACGCGTCCGTTTTGAATAACAGCCCAAACGGAGGAATTGAGGAAGCGCTAAGTCGGACCAGGGTGTGACCTGGGGGTCACTGGTCGACCATTCCTTTTTTAGGGGTGTTATTATGGTAATTTGGGCCCCATTCCACTTCTCAGAAGGGAAATGCATATATTTCAGTCAAACTTGGTGTAAAGGAAATCGTTCAGTGTAATTGATTTATAGATATTCTGTTCCTATAACCAGTCAGTGTACCAGTTAAAAAAAAAAAAAAAAAAACAAAATCTTGTCAAACAAAGATTACACGAAAACTTGTTGCATGACTAATGCAGGAATGGTTACCCAATCCCCATATTACAATTGAGTTTGTATGTAACTTATTTGCTTGGGTGCCTTGATATCACAATATTTTTGAGCTTTTTTAGAAAACACTCTTCCATGACTGTTTTCAGGCTACTAGATTTAAGAACATGGGTCTGGGTGCCCACATTGGGCTTACAATTTTTTTTTTTTTAAATTATATAGCCTCTGTATTTTGGTTATGGCAAATAAATCAATGCGTGTCATCCACACCTTGAACACAAAGCTGATGCTGTTTGTAATTTTACCGACCACAACTTGCCCAACTATATCAAAGAAGCGCATATATAATATCTCAGTCTGTACCAAAAAATTTTTCGTGGCTTGTGACAAACTTGTGGCTTGGTATTCAAGTGTTTGCACAGGTGAGATACTAATTTGATCATTAATATTTTCCTAAAAATTCCAATGGAAATGTTTTGCGTTTCAGTATGCTTCATTTACTTGATTGTTAGCAAACCTCCACTCGAGGATATTGCATAGGTACATTCAACATGGGGTACCATCCGGCTCTAAAGTACTCTGTGTTGCCATGGTTATGTCTCCATGGCAAAATTCCCCTTTTGGTCACCTTAAGTTGGCAGAGGACCCCAAAAATTACTGGACTCAAACGACTTGTCCTATTGTTATTTTATTGACTGTCAGGGCACCAATGAACTAGAAGAAAAAATGGTATGGTTTCATGGCCATGCAATAAAAATTCACGGAACTACACCTATCTTTAGATAAAAATATTTTTTTTTTTTTTTTTTTTTTTTTTAATTTTTCTATTTTTCTTTATAGTTGAAAAAATGCTGCTACCAATCTCTGTACAACATCACACACAAAGTTGTACTTGGCTATTGTCTGCAAGTTTCAGAACGATATGAGCTACATTCCGATTTGTCTCTAAACACTATCTCATTGTTTGACATTCAAGAGCTGGATCAAATCTAACTGCAATAAACTATGTGAACGACTAATAGGCTTGCGAAAGGTTCGCACTGATTATCAAGCTACCTACACTAAGCTTGAATTGGGCTGTGGAAACCATGAGACCACAATCTTGAATTGGTAACAGTCTGAAAAACAAAGTTTGAATAGCAACCTATTCCTTGCATTACAAACCTCAAGGGTTTGTGCTTCAGGATGGTTGTAATACAAATACAGTCATATAAGGTCTAAAATGTGGGCACGCTTTATAAAAAAAAATTGCCATTTTACATGGGGACGTCCCACAAGCAGTCCAGAGGTCTCAAGTTTAAAACTATTGTAGTACAGGTCATGCATGGATACATCCTTCGCGGATGGGAAAATTTAAAACCAAGGCTTTTTAAAGTTATGGATCTCGGATTGTCGAGAGTAGCTCTAAAGCAGATTTCAGTAATTAGAATAAACATTTGTGTAGGCCCACAACTTCCTGCAGGATCTAAAGAGTACAGATCTTATTGTCAGAAATGGCCTCAAACGTTGAGGATATTTTAATGTTTATTGCAAAAACCATGGGAAACATGTTAATTTCCCACAACCCTGCCATCATTTGCTCTTAATGAATCGCAGATATTTGCAAAAACCCTTGCAAAATTTAAATTGGCAAGATGACCCTGGTAATCGAAACAAATTCTGTGTTTACTGTCCTACTTTAGTGTTACCAGCTTTGAAGTAAGAGTAGGATGGAGTGGGCTTTTGGTTGATTGCTTAAGATGCCATTACTTTTTATCTTTCAATTTTCATTACTGTACAGGATTTAAAAAGATTCACAATGTGTTGAGGCTAAGAGGGGCCTGAGATAATCGCCCCTACCTCGATATCTTGTCTTGTTGTGACATAATCACTTGCACTTGGCATCTCTAGCAGCCAAGTTGTACAATTTTTTGCCAATGTGATATCCAGTCATGTGTAGGCTGGAATATAAAAACCCTTGACCCAGATTCTACGTGCAATTTGTTGGTATTTTTGTGGAACATGTATAATAGTGCGATTTCATTCAACATCAAAAACAGCATTGAATATTGACTTAAATTACAAGACTGTAGACTGTTATATCTGTGAAAATCAACCTCGCAACTATGGCTGGCTATCTTTAATCATGGAGGGATTCTTCAAGCCCCTCTCTCCTTGCACTTTGAACATGTCCATACTGGCATTCCAAGATATCGATACAGAAACTGCTTTGCATTTGTTGGAAGCTTAACACAGCAGGCCTCCTTTTGACCTTTAGGATTTCATTATTTTGTCCTATTGAACCAACTCATTCTCATTTCCAAAGTTATTGCCCCATTCGTGTGGACTTTATTTTACAGACAGCGGGGATTCGCACTATCATTAGAAGCCATTTAATTCAATTGGATAGTTTATTTACAGCGAAGGTTCACCCAAGAAATTGTAGACAAAAAACTCTTAGTAGTATGTAAGTATTAAGTCTTAAGGTTTGAATTTGCTGTGAAAGTATTTTTGATCCAGAAATATGATTATATTTAAAAATATTTTTTGTTTTAAAGCGTAAGTATCACCAGTTGCTTAATAAAATCTTTTAAAGAATGTCAACTCCTATTACCAGGCTTGAAAAGCTTGCTGGATGGAAATGACAGTGTTGTGGGTCGACTTTTAAATAGTTATGTTACAGTTAATAGTTACCTGGCCAAGAATCAGTAAGTCATAACTCTTCAAGTATTTTCAACTCCTGGTACCAGGTTTGGAAAAGTTGGCTGGATTGAAACGATTAATCTATTAATTTCAATAGATCGATCTATATAAAGTTTTAAGTTAACCCAAGAACAGCACACTAAATACTCTTTTAGTGTTTTTCAATTATTTCACCAGGCTTTTAAACAAGCTTACTGGATTGAACCAATAAATCATTAATTGCCATAATTAGATAGTTTAAAACTTAAGTTCAGTAAGAAAACCAGCAGAAATCTTTGAAGTTTCAATTCTAATTTCACCAGGCTTCAAAAGCTCTAGATTAAACCGATAAATCATATTAATTGCTATGGTCGCTATTCTAGGCCCCGTTCACCAAGGAAACCAGCACAGACTTGAACCAAACCAATTATTGCTTTGCAGAATTCTGTCCACGTTCCACCCAAGCACCAGTAAATGTTCCAAATCATTCAATTTTCCCAGGTTTGAAAGTTTGTTGCCCTTCCACCGATGAATCGTAAATTGCTACGACAGAGTCTACAAAGTTTGTCCAAGAACTTCCCCAAGTATAGAGTAGGCTAAAAATTCTTTTTAGATTCATTTCACAAGGCTTGAAAAGCTTGCTTGTTTGAACACGACAGAGTCTACAAAGTTCGTCCAAGAAACTACTCCAAATATAGAGTAGGCTAACAAAAAATTCTTTTAGATTTCGTTGTACAAGGCTTGTAACAGCTTGCTGTTTGAACCACGACAGAGTCTACAAAGTCGTCCAAGAACTACTCCAAGTATAGAGTAGACTAAAATTCTTTTAGATTCGTTTTACAAGGCTTAAAAGGCTTGCTTGTTGGAACCAATAGATTTATTCATGGCTAGATAGATAGCCTATTCAGCTAAGGCCTCCACCTGTGAACCAGATAGTGAAACCAATAAATCATTGATTGCCATGATGGGGAGGTCTACAGTCAAAGTTTCTCCCAAGACACAGCAGATAAATATCTTTTAGAATTTTTTAACTCTTATTCATTTTATCAGGTTTGAAAGGCTGTATTGAACCAATAAATTATTTGCTATGATACTAGATAGTCTGTATGCAAAGTTCACCAAGAACCAGCCAAGCAGTAGATTACTGATTAAAATCATAATGCCTAAGATCGTCTCATGCTACAAAGCCCTTCCAAGAACCAGTAGACACTCTTCAGAATTGTCGATTCCTATAATTGCTGTAGTAAAATGTTACTTGAGGCCCACCTACAGCTAAGTTCACACAACCAGTAGTAGATTAACCATGGAGTTATAGTAAATTATAACTTCATTTTTATTGATAGGTTGTCTATAGTTCATTTCACATCAACCCGTAGTCATTTTTTTTTTTAAAACTTTTTCACCAGTTTTGAAAAATTTGCTGGCTTGACCATGAAATCATATTTTATAATGATTGATAGACAATCTACAGCAAAAGTTCACCCAAACAAGTGGTTTGGCACTAAGTATTTTTTGAATCATAGTATTAGCTTTTGTTTTTTTTTTTTGCCGCTTTTGACAAGTTGCTGTGGGGGTAACAAGCTAATATTGCTATGGTTATAGTCTACAGTTTTCAATTAAAGTGCATGCAAGAAGCAGTATTAGAGTAGAGTGAGTTATTTTCCAGGCTTGTTAAAACAAAGCTACTGGATTTAAAGATGATAGGCAAGTCTACAAATAAGGTTCACCCATGAGAACCTGTAGACTAAAAAACTTACCATATTTTCCGACTGAACGGAGTTTGGAAATTATATGATGGCCACTAAGTATTCTTGAATCATAGTTTAATTAGCTTTTTGCCAGGCTTGAGAAGCTTACTGGGTAACAAGGCTATGATTATACAGTCTACAGTTTAAGTGCATGCAAGAAGCAGTATTAATTATAGTAGGCTGAGTTTCAATATTTTCCAGGCTTAAAACAAGCTTACTGGATTAATGGATTATAATGAATTGCTATCAAATGCCACCTCATATAGGAGCTTGAAAGCAGGACAAGTCTACAAAAAGTTCACCATGAGAACCTGTAGACTAAAACTTACCTAAAATATTTTGAGAGAGACTGAGTGTCTCAGTTTGGATTATAATGTTGAGTATCAAAGGCCCCCTTCACACTGGGAGCTTGAAAGCAGGACGTATATTGAAATTAAGCCTGAGTCGCATTTCACGCTGGTAGCCTTCCATGTCGCTGTCAGCATTGACCGAACACGGTAATTATTGGTATTTTGTTTTTCTTCTTTTTTTTTTTTTTTTTTGTTTTTTTTTTCCGCGCAAAAGACGGTGAAAGGTGCAAAATTTGGCAGTACACTGGCATATTCATGATGCACGTACGTTTTTGTGAAAAACTTGCCATTAAAAAGGACAACAACAAGCGTGGAAAAATCGGCCGATTTACAATCGGCATTGCATATGAAAAAGGATTCTTCCCCAGAGGGTTCCCTTTCAATAATTTCGTTGAGAATCAGGTCTTTTTGAAAAAATCATGTCCCTGAAGAAAGCGCACGCCTTTACCAGGGACGGCCCGGAGGAAAATAAAGCTGGGGAATCAGAGATGTTACGATAGGGTTGGGACGTCGTATATGGAGCGCGAAAATCTTATTTAATCTTGGCGTATATAGGTCCTAGTCGGGAATAGCCTATGTATTGTTAAAAGTCGGTAATTATAAAAAGTGTAGGAAAGTTTTCTTTCCATGATTAATCAAAATAAATACAAACAATTCCATTATGATGTTACAATATGTCATAAATAAGGCAGTATTGAAAATTGGATAATGGATGGAAAGGAAAATTCATTATTTTGCAATTTTACCAGCTCAAAAACCATTTAATGGCACAAAAAGCTCTGGTATATGACCAATAGTCATTTGCATTCATTTAAAATCCCAAAAACTGTTTGTGTGAAAAATTGAATTTTGCTATATAACGTCTGTCTACAGAAATTGAGTTTTGCTGCACGGAACTGTTATCATTCTGACGTGATACTAGGAATTATTACCATTTTGGTAATCAATGGAAAGAGGAGGAGCATGCTATCCACTGGTACCAAATCAAGTATATGATGTTCTGATGTTATATTCGGCAGTTGGTACTTCTCTCGTGAAGGGGGTTCACCATCCATGACTTAGGACACCCTTGTACCCCATGATACCCTGATGGGTGCCTGTTGTTTTTGCATGAAAGAGTTGCATAAAATAGCGATGACAATTACATTAAATCATTTGGCACCAGAAAAGAGTTTTGCTATGGTAAACAAGGCGTGTTCTCGAACCACAAGTGTCGCCTGGTTGCGTAATCACTCTTGCTTTATGATATAAAATTGGCATTTGATGATAAGAAGGAGCAAAAGCAATGAAGGAGAGTATTATGTTTTTGTAGCCTGAAGTGATTTTCAAAAATATTAAAACAAGGTTAGGTAAATGAAATAGCTTAAAAAATATGCAAATTAGCTAATTCAAATGCATAAATATGCAATTAATGCAGCCAAAATCAACACATGATATTGTGGCACCTCACTGTATCATCCTACCAAGTTTGAAGTAAATCATCGGTCATAGCGTTTGATCAGCAGAGCATTATAAAAAAGGTTAACTGAAATGTCTGAAAAATATGCAAATAAGCTAATTAAAATTTATGAATATGCAAAAAATGCAGCCAAAAGCTACACATGATATTGTGGCACCTTACTCTATCACCCTATCAAGTTAGAAGTAAATCGGGCATAGCGTTTAGCCAGCAGAGAATTTTTAAAAAGGTGAACCAAAATGTCTGAATATGCAAATAAGCTAATTAAAATTCATGAATATGCAAAAAATGCAGCCAAAAGCAACACATGATATTGTGGCACCTTACTCTATCACCCTATCAAGTTAGAAGTAAATCGGGCATAGCGTTTAGCCAGCAGAGCATTTTAAAAAAGGTTAACCGAGTCATACGGACGGACGGACACACACACACAGAATTTGGACTAGTATGTGCCTCCATGAACATTCGTTCAGGCGACACAAAAAAACTAAAAGTGGGTTGGTACCCACAGTTAACTTCACTTACTCAAAGCCTGCACAGTTCCCTCATCAAATGCAAATTCTCTATTTACAAACACACATCTATGGTCAAAACAAAAGCACTTACCAAGAAGCCACTTATTTTTGTGGCTCTCCTCCACCCACTGTGAAGTGAGAATATGCCGACAGACTGAAATGCCACACAAGAATTTCATTGTTCTGGTCACTTTATTTGCCACCAAGTGTGTGCAGAGGTTGATCCTGTCCACCACAACTGCACCAAGTCTCTCAACTTTCTATGATTTAACAAAAAGATACATAATACTGTAAACATTTGCACCAATCCAGTTCATCCAATTCTCTTAAAATAATTCCATGGTTACTCATCTGACCAAACTTGCAAAAGAAAAATGAATTTGATATGAGTTTTATACAGGGAAGATTAAAATAAAAATAAAACCAATTTAATCAAGGCTGTTGCCCTGAGTAGCACAACCACTGCACCTGACCACAACAGGTATTTGTGGTTTTATACCTAGACTAGTAGGATCCTGGATCCAGTGTGCACAACAGTCCACCAGGGAGTGTACCAATTTCTATATATTTTTTTATTTAATCTTTCTCTAGACAGGGTAGCCCCTGATTTCAAACCTGCAAACACAATGTTCAAAATAATTGAGAATACATGACAATAATATAATACAGTGTGAAAAATAAATAGCAAGCTTGTCTGTTCTTAGCAGACATTTGATCAAGGCTGGGTGTGCCTTGAATTTTCACTTAACTTGGGCAAGAAAGGTGCATCTGCTGTTCATATGCACATTGTAGATCACAAACTACCCATCTTTAGGAAGGCGTCATTATTTACACGGTGGGGAAAATGGAGGATTTAAGGGGGACTCATTTTTTTTAGAGCAAGAGGGTGAACATGAAAACTTTCATCAAAGAGATGGGGAACACGAACTTTTTAAATGGAGAACTTTGTCATACAATCAGGGGGAATCCTACATGCGACATGGAAGCAAATGGTAATGGCAATTTTTTTTTCTCAAGATAAAAAATCCTCCACTCCCCCAGCATAACTTCAATGACTGCTCCCCTGACCAAGTTAAGCTGCTTGGTGTTGGATTGTGCAATGGCTCGTTCTCTCTCTCTCCTCCTAATATTTCTATAATTTAATGTGCAATATTCTTATTTAAACCCATTTTGTATATGTATTTCGATTAAACATGTTTTTCCAGCCTAGCGGCTGTAAGAGTCCTGTATTTAAAAATAAACAAGAAACTAAAATAAAGACAATAATAAATGATTTCAAGAGTGTTTTCCATAAAGGCCCCCAGAAATGCAAATAGAATTTATGTGGTTTGTGTCAAGTCTACAAGGATGACCAGGAAGCATCAATATTTGGGTTGGTGAATGACATCATAGTGAAACTATTGATTTTTCAGAGAGAAGAGAAATTCCAGGTGACTGGTGTGAATCTATCAATGACACTGACTGAAAACAATAGTTTCACTAGTGATGTCACTGGTAGTGTATTCTTTTTTCTGGCCCTGTTTATTGGAATGGAATCTCCCCTAAAGATTTGGAGTAGTTTTATCATCTCATTTCCTGGGACCTTTAAAACATACTTGCCTTTGTGAGGTCAGGGACCATCTTGACATCAATACCAGTAAACATCACATGAGGTATAGGCTTTTTATTCAGTGTATGAGGTGATCCCAATAAATTTCCATCAGTCCTGAAAAAAAAAAATTAAAGGTGCAACGAGTGATTTAAAGTCATCCAATTTTCTGGGATATGTAGTGATTTCATATAGATTAGACATTCAATAGATTCCCTACCTTTAATTTGGCTACAGAAATAACGTTAAATGAAAACAAAGGGTGATTTGAATATGCTTATATTTCAATAGAAAACAGACATTTGGCTTTACTGCCCCCCCCCAAAGAAAACAATTGATGCATTCTTTATCATGTGATTTCCTTGGTGCCTTTATATGCAACCCCTGGTTAAATTGCCTTCAAATGTCAAGACTTGAGTTTAATTGTACTCACTTTTTCTTCTTAGATGGTGGACCACTTATTGGAGACCCAAACCGCTTTGGAGAGAATGGATCACCTTTTTGCCCAAGAGCACTTATGAAACTCTGAATAAGATAGAAATATAGAAAAGTGAAAAAAATAATAACCATAGATGTATAGTCATTAGTGCTTACGTAGAATCTATATAGACACAAATTAATTCAGAAACAGAGCAACTTTCAGAGCTTTCAAAAGCAGGGGTTTAATTTTGTGAGAATCAAAAACTGATTCTTCAACATTGATTCTCCTAAAACCAAGCACATTCTACAATTCTGTAAGCACAAGAATCCATTGACTCTCTCCCCATGTCACCTGGCATTTAACAAAATTAATTTCAAAGTCGCACTGGGTCAGTTTTAAGACTGGCCGTCCGTTGTCTTTGTGTTCTTTGATTGAGTGACCCGTGGTAGCCAGTAGATATGTCTTTTGTGCAGGAGAGCAGAATTGAGTATTTAGCCCACATGGTCCAGGAACTGGTTGGTCCAGGCAATTAACACTTCTTTTGTTCCCATTGTTATCAAAAGGTCCAGGAGCCCGGTTGGTACATGCAGCTAACGGTTCTTTTATTCCCATTGTTATCAGATGGACGGCAGCAATCGGATTAAACTGACATGATCCCGACCCAGTCGATTGCAGTACCAATTGGGACTAAGTGAAAAACAAAAGTGAATTAACAATAACTATGCAGGCCAATGTTTGTTTTTACAATACTCCGAATTTAACAAGTTAAAAAATTATATTTTCCTTCAGTCAAAATGAAAAAGTGAAAGTGAAAAGATATTTTTTTTGTTTTCCTTCTTTTTCTTTTATTATAATGTGAGAACACAACGTGTCTCTTTTGGTATATGTGTACAAGCGATGCTTGTATGCACTGGCTTTACACGTGCGTCCGCCGACTTTGAAAATGCAGTGAAAATGTAGATAGCGAAACCCAATAACTGAAGTTGATTGACAGCGACTCAAAACCACTCATGTAGTTAATCCTGTGATTAATCCATTGATAACTCATTGTCTGGACCAACCGGCCCCAAGAAACAATGGTGTAACGCTGGTATTAAAGCATGCAGTGTAGTGGTCATATTCCATTGCTGCAAACTGGTTTCCCCACCCCGGGTGGCTCACACAAAGAACACACACATACAACCAGTCAGTTTGGAAAACCAATCACATTGCCCCTCCACTTACTCTGTTGTCCCCTGTTAGAAGTTGCATCCATCAATACTAATTTGCTCGCATGTGCCATGTCAGTGGCATAGCCAGGTGGGGGAAGAGTGCCCCCTCTGAAATTTTTTTTTGGGGGGAAATTGGGAAATTAAACACGGATATTTATGTTAAATCAGCCCTTTTTCGGATTCTTTTGCCCTGTGACCGGGAAATTTTTGCTTGCGATCGGGACATTTGTTGCACCTACCGGGAAATTGCCCCCTCGGAACCACCGGGCTGGCTATGCGCCTGTGCCATGTACACTAGAATAGTTCAAGGATCTCACAATTCAACGTTATAAATAGCATTTAAGGTAATTTGAAGATTAATGTTACAGTTGTCATTTTTACGGTACCTTTCTGAGTGCCTGAGAAATCTTCAGAGGGACTGTCCAAGGTTCTAAAACAGAGAGAGAGAGAGAGAGAGAAAACATATTTAGACCTTATGATTCAACAGTATCCAGCAGTAAAAAGGAATCAATGTGAGAACTAAAGTCAGGACAGATATTCCACCATGAAGATTGCAGAACTGCAGAGTACAATCTTGGCCGATTAACACGACATTAACTTGAACTCTGAATAAAGTCTTCAACAACCTTTTAAGCCATTGTCTTTTTTTTCAAATTAATCTTTTGGCACACTCCTTGCCTTCATGATTTAAGAGAAAATCATGGCCACTGGTATTCCCCTTTGGTGCTGAAGGTCCCCAGTTCAAACCCTATTAGGGTCACTTGCTGGGATTTTGTAAGGTACTAAATTATGGATTTAATTTGTATACAAATCTTTGATCAAAACTAGAATTCTGCTTTTCTTATGTTTTATGTTGAGCTTGTACTTCATATCCCACCACCTTTTCAACATATTTTGCAGCAGCCTATTGGTCAAAACAGAATGATGGACTGCATTTCTAAACTCACCCATCAATGGCATCCGTTGTAGCTGGTCAATCTTGAAGGGATCAGGGAGGTCGTATGTCTGGTACCTCAGCTGACTGATGTTCCTAACATTCTCGATGTTACCAAGAACATTATCACTGAGCCACTGCACATTTACGTAAGGTTTCCTCCACTCCACAGCTTTTTCGTATTTGGATCCTTCAAGCCTGTAGCATAAGGGAGGAAGGGGTGTAAAGAATAAAATTAAATGAATAACCAAGAGCTCTCATAGTGCTGAGAAGCATTTTGGCAGCATGGCCCAATATTAACTCAACAAGTTCATGACATTTGACCTCCCATAGTCATTCCTAACCATAGAGCTAGAATATAAACCAAGAGGGGAAACGCTTGTGTTATTGAATAGGCCAGCAACGTAACCGATTCTCTCACACCTCGCGCGCCATCCTTCTTGTTGCGCAACCAGCCACGCATCGTCACTGTTACTGCACAAGCACACGCACCTATAAATCGGTGCGTCACGCGTTATGTTATCAGTGTTGCATTTCCCCAGTGTTCCATTGTCTGATCGGCCAATTTTTCTGCAATAATTATGCGAAAACCAATCGATGAAAGAAACCATGCATCTAAAAAGATTCCTGCAATCCTAATGCACAAAAAGTCTCCCGATGACCCCTGTTAATTTTGCTTAGGAAAAGAGATAGTTGAGTCCGATTGATAGCATGTGGCATCAGTTGTTATTGTTGTTCTCACTCGCTAAGTGTGGCGAACGTAAAATACTCGCGTGTCTCATAAATATGCATAAGGACTTTCCAAATACGACGATACGTAAACCAAATATGGTGGTGCCCAAAACTA
>JAMKCH010046386.1:0-13028 GCA_023653785.1 Ophioderma brevispina | reverse complement strand
GCAGCTGTGGAGCATCTTAGGCTGCTACAAACACAAAACAAGTAATCCAGAACAAACAGGAAGGCTTTATGGAAAGAAGCGATTTTAGATGCAAGGAGGAAACCGAAGTTCTCAGGGAAACCTGCGAGGACGGGTATGGATAAGTAACCAAATTTCACATAGCAAACCGTGGCTCCGCAGGGGATCAAACCTGGGCTGCATTGTTGAAAGGCGAGTGGATGACCCACTACACCAGCCCACCCTCCCTACATATATAAGTAAAGCATCTTTAGCTAAAAGATTTCTCATTAACAAATGGTATGAAATAAGTTTCACCAAAAAGGATATGAGAGGATTTCCTGCATCTATCAATCTAAAAACATAGGATGGGAATGGGTACTGGCCTATATAGGATATTATAATACACATCATTAAATGGCATTTCGTGATCCACACCTCTCCCGACTTCTCAAAAAATACAGCAAGTAAACTTGCGCGATCCCCTTGGCAAGATGGCTAGTTAACACAAGGTGGTTAGTTGGCCACAGTGACATTGGACCTTGGTATGTGACCTTGACCTCAACAACATAGGAAGGAAACCCATATTGACTTCGCCCAAGTTAGGTTGTTAATCGGACTTCAACTTTTGCAAAGACGACCAGAAAAACAAAAACACTAACCAAACTGGAACATGACCTCAGTTTGAACTTTGACCTTGGTCCATGACCTTTGACATCATCCAGCATATGAAGGAACCCCCATTGCCTTCAACCCAAGTCTGGTTTAAATCGGACTTAAACTTTCGAAGGAGACGCAAAAAACGAAAACCTCACTCAAAACCTAACCCCACAAATTGAAACTGGAAATGACATCAGATGACCTTGGACCTTGGTCCAGACTTGACATCATCCACATTGAAGGACCCCTATTGCACCTTCACCCCCAAGTGAGTTTAAATCGGACTTAAACTTCTCGAAGGACACGAGAAAAACGAAACCTAAAGCAAACTGGAACACACATACATACATACATACACATACGGACATGCGCCACCTCGCAATATCACCCTCTGCTTTTCAAAGCCAGGGGGAAAACAAAAAGTTGAGATTTTATATCATCTGAACCGTTAGCCTTAGTAATCCCACGTGTACTAATCTTATGTTCATATTCGGTCGTATCTGTTAAGATTTGCGAATTTGTATTGCAAACGTGACAGAATTTAAGCACCAATGGGCATGTGGAAATCGCAATGCTCATAATACAAAAACCGCAAGATGGAATCAAACTGATAAATTGGGGAAAAGGGATTTCTCAAGGATATCTAGTAAACCATGGAATAAAACAGAAGGGGCTGGAAGCACGAAAGCCCCGTTAAAATGGTGTTCAGATTCAAATGAAATTTAAAAAAAAAAAGGCACATTGGGGTACAAGACCGCTTGCCTCAGTTCCGGTATGAGGATTGGGGGAACACATTATTTTCATCCATTAAGAAACCTTCATGAAGACCTTCCAAAGGAGGGGTGAATGTATGTGTGTTAAAGTTTTGCTTTTTCTTTAAAATGCTCTGCAGGCCTTCAAAACTCCACCTGGACTGCGACTTGGTGTGTAGGACGCAGGTTGGGCCAGGACGGGTCATAGTGGTGGGCCGATTAAAGAGGAATTCTTTGAAAATCTATCAATTTTTTTTTACCGAATCAAAATTATACGATCATCAAACTTGGTCAGTGTAATACTAACCGATGTCC
This sequence comes from Ophioderma brevispina, assembly GCA_023653785.1. Classification (NCBI taxonomy): domain Eukaryota; kingdom Metazoa; phylum Echinodermata; class Ophiuroidea; order Amphilepidida; family Ophiodermatidae; genus Ophioderma; species Ophioderma brevispina. The sequence continues at coordinate 11,304 of JAMKCH010046386.1, read as the reverse complement.
ATATTGCCCAAACGGCTGATTTAAAACATTATGCAGTATAAAGCAACATGATCAAAGTTTATGTTTTTCTGGTTTAAAAAAAAATATCCACTTTACAAAATCCCGAAAAGTCCCTTTTATGTAAAAATTATAATACTGGTCGGTGTAACGGCGAGCACCGTGAATTGAAGCGAGGTCAAAAATTGTGTTACTTGAAATAAATCTACTCTTGTGAGTCAGCTGAACTGAACATATAATTATTGAGATATATTTCCATTGTAATAAAAATGCATGTCAATTTGCACTGGTTAATGTTTGAACATCCAGAAATAGTCAAATATCCTTCTGTTTACTGTGGAATTGCCTAATGTGCAGTAGCATCTTTTGAGTGCAAAAAGCCTTATCACCTGGACATTTTGTTATGTGGCTTTAAATGCATATTGCACACTGTTAGAAAGGTCTTCATTTATTACGACAAATAAAACAAATATTATCATCGGGGTCACGGACCGCGATTGGTCGTGTAAAGGGGCCAAAGGTCACATGAGTCACCAAATATCAGGCCCACCCCGCCCCATACTTACACCAAGTTACCCATCATAATATAGCCATTACAGAACTCATACGGCAAGCAATATTATAAGGTTAACATTTTGCACAGACACACACACCAGGAAATTCCGCAGAGTTACCCTATGTGCCTTCTGCAATTCTTGCAGACCAATATATCAACAGGACACATTTTGACAAATAATATGATTGTTATACCACCGATCCTTCCATCTGTGTAAATGTTACAAAAATTTCATCGTGGGCACATATGATTTTTCTTAAAAAGATTGTTTACACGTCTCTCTAGGGAAGGGAATACATTTTATGCGGGCGCTAGAACATACAAATTGTGCCTTGTTCCCTAAATAGATTTTTCAATATTGCCCAGAGGTAATGTTTGTGTTTTGTTTTGGTTTTTTTAATGGTCCCTATAACTTGTCAAAATGTGTCGCCAATGCTTAAACACTGCTCTAAAAATAAAGAGACGATTTGCCTGGGGGTCAAACAGCTGGAGTTGCCTTCCAAGATACAAATAGTGATTTGTGCCAAAAGGAAAGGCAGGTAGTGGCCTGAGGGTTAATTATTTCATAATTTACAAAACTCACCAGCAAATTAACAAATGTAGCTCTACTCCTTTAAGTTGAACTAAGAACTGGTTTCACACATTGCACAAACGTTGCTGTGTTTCTTCTTTCTCTTAAATCTTCGTGCAGTCTTTTGAGGTGCTGCCGAGTGTAGTGCTGTAATTTTCACCTGAAGTAAGAAAAATTCAATAAATATTGCACTTATTTATACTGGATTATCTGTGGTAATTGTTTAATGTAAAAGGGTCGAGTTGTTATTGAAGGATTCAAAATGGAAGACCAGATTGACAAGATCAGGTCCTTTCCACCCCCCCCACTTTATCCATCAAAACATCAATTATCAATACTGTCCTATGGGCCAATTTAGTACACATTTCACTGCATCAACAAATGAGGATCCCATGTTGCACCCGTTTGGCTTAAATCCATCAAAGTGTGTGGATATTACAGGCAAATGCTAACCCTTTTTCACAACAACAGACATCAACAGACCAACAACAGTGGGCAAAGTGATCACTATGTGTCTTCCTGCCTTGGCTGACTCCGATTTCTTGATGAGGGCGCACTCAATTTTCAAACAAATTGTGTTTTTTGCATGCACATAATGCTTGTCCATTTAATCATTGTGTGAAATACCTAAGCTTAAATCGAAGTCCTTCATGTAGAAAATCACAACTTTGTTATAAAATTCCGGATCCAGAATTTTTGTTATACACTATCCTATGGCACTGTTACACTGTGCATAAATGTTTACTGCATAAAAAAAAAAATCTGATTCATCTCTAACTTTGGAATTAAGCATTTTAGGTGACTATCTTTATTTCTAGATGGCTATTTTTAATCATTACACAAAAAATTATATTTCGAAATCTCTGAGTCAGCCTTTAAGGCAGGCAACCAAAAAGAAAACTTATCAAACAAGTAGCACTCTAAAAAAAAGCCAGATGATTGCGAAACCTCGCTGTTAGCTACTGCTAAAATGGATGCACAATTTACATGTATAGTCTGATTTTTGTTTCTCTAGGGAGCCTAAAGTTTTTATAACTCTGGTTGAGTCATTTCTCCTCTACAGGGTGAGTCAAAAAAACTTGACCCTGATTGCGTCCCCCATTTTGAATTTTTAGTAAGACTATCTAAATATGTGGTATCATTTGAAAGCTTAGTTCATTATCTTTAATTTACTGCAAAGAAATTCCATCGGTTAGATAACAGACCCGATCTAAGCAGTCGTTTGAATCAAGTAGTTGTTTTGCGCTCTGTCCACAGATTCACATTCAAATGAATGGCGTTCAGCTAAGGAAATCAGTGTCCAGCAAAAAAGTCGAGCTATTTATTGAATGCAGAATAAATATGACGTTATTTAACCCCACAAAATTCAGTCACAACCTATCATAGCACGTAGAAACATCAAGAGGGCATCTATGCATAGATGCCCTCTTGATGTTTCTACGTCCTCATCGATAACAATCATTTGAAAAATAAAGTAACTTGAAACATGTATCAGTTTCTGGATGAGTTGAATGGATCATACCATATGAAGGAACAGACATGGGTGATAACGCGGTGGTAACCTTTTAAGGTTTCAAGTATTGTCTATATTGTCGACCAAAATATGCCACATCTTGAAAAAAAAGTTTTCAAATAAAACTTACCATTATCACTGACTTTTACATCTTTAAGATACCACTTTATTTAACATGAACATAGACATACACTTATCATCATTTTAAGGAGTCATTTGCTTAGTTGGCCGTCGTGCATTCAAATTGGAATCCGTGGATGGGGGAAAAGCTGACTACTTGATTCAAACGACTGTAGCTCGGCCTATACTTATCCGATTACAAATTATCTTTGCAGCAAATTAAAGATAATGAACTAAGCTTTCAGATGCGACCACATATGTTAGATATTTGTCACTTGAAAATTCAAAATGGCGGACACAATCAGGGTCAAGTTTTTTTTTTTTTTTACTCACCTTGTATGAGCATGTTTCTCCTGGGTCCATTTACCGTGTCGGACACGGATCGATTCATTATTCAGCTCAGTAGAAATGGCCCGACCCGCTATTTTAATGGACGCAGAACAGCAAAATCAAACCTGCTCTGAGAAGGTTTTTGAAATGTTGCATACCGCCATTTCACCTGTAGAAGCAGGAAAATGATGCCATGGCCATGCTGGTAATGCGACTTCCGCTGCGCGTGTCATTCAAATCATCAGTAGTTACTGTCATTATTTCAGAAGTGAATCAACATCAATGATATTCATGATGAACATGTATTAATTCTTTTAGTTTACTTTACACCTACCTACCTACAAAATAACCCGATGCAAATTTGATGAGAATCACAGAATCGATTTTCACAGTGATTCTCGTAGCATCCAGATATGAGAAACAATTTCTCCCATTGAATCATGTATTAAATGTTGTCATTTCAAGTAAATTTGATTCTCGCAAACTCGCACAAATTTGCACCCCGAATAACTCAAGACTGTATGATAAATAATGTGAAGGGAATAGGCCTACACGTGCATGCATGTCCAACACACCTAAAGAGAAAGAAATACATGGAAGATTCTATGGAACAGGGGGAAATATGTGACATATTATGATAGCAGTTATGTGCAGTCGAGCATCCACAACCAATATTGCCTTCAATATAGAAATGGGTGATATAGCGAAAAAAAGCCGAGTCCATACCAGTCAAGCAAAGCCACTGTTGCCGTTGCAGTAGAAAACCCGCTCTATGTGTTCCATTCATTGACACTTACCAACCAACTTGAACGAAACCTAGATGGTTGTTACACTATACGTCTAAAATGGCAGTCCTTAAGAGTTGAAAACAGATGATCCCCAACGTAATCACTCTATTGATCTCCCAAATATATCCACAAAAATCAGAGAATATTAAGAGGCTTGCGGGTCATTTTTTTAGCATCACCAAGAAAGCGGCTTCTAGCACGTTCATTTTCTGGAGCCAAAACAATAAAACATATCTGCACACCCTTCTAGAGACACTGGAGGTTGGAATGTGTTTAGCTAGGCCCCCACAATATGTTGCTACAACATGCCCATGTACGGTTATTTTCTATCTTAATTAATCACAATGCCATACCATTAACTTATAAACTTGAGCTGTCAATCAAATAAGTAATACAATGTCAATCAACCATAATTAGCTTATACATGAAAAATCAGTGGTTAGTGTTTGATGTTCAATACTTAGCTCGTTATTCAACGCAGTGAAATACTTTTAAGGTAATCCATTTAATCATATCAGCAGTCATTTGCTTTTGGAAGCACATTAGTCTTATTAATTGCCCATGTCATGGAGTCTATTGATCATGAGTTACCGACTCGCTAACTTGTATTCATCTGCCACATCTTCTCTGATAATACTTACTTTTCTTTTTTTGTGGTCAATAAATTGTAATAGTTGTTTTGTCTTGTGTGAAAAAAACATGTGTGTGGTCCTGTCCAATTAATTAAAACCGCTCATAAACAATTAAATTGCAAAGAATGCAAAGGTTATTTCTAACTTGAACGGAAGGAACTCCTTAGATTAAACATTAATAAATGGATGTGCTCTAAATGCAGAACAAGCAAACAAATGTGATATTAGCGATCTGGAAAACGATTCTTCTGATATTGATAAGTTGGAAGATAATAGTAAAATGCAAGAGAAGTAGATTTTGCCAAATATGACTAAATGATTTAGACCCTTTAGATACAAAAACATGTTGAAAGAATCAAATAGGTATGATAGAATTTCTAATTTCCAGTGCTCATATGGTGCCACAAAAATTAAGTCAATAACAAATGAGAAATAAAAACTTTACCTTGGATTCAGTATGATGGCACGCCCATCTTCGAGGATACGTTTCTCATTATAAGGGACTTACAAATACTGTTTTTGGACATAATTTCAAAGGATAAATACATTAATTTTTTTTATAATCACCTGCGATTGATAATACAGAAAAAAATTTTTTTTTTTATTTACAATTATATTGAAATGAACACAAGTGAGGCCATGACAACACCTCAGTAAATAACAATTTTACAAAGCTTAATAATTATGTGTGATTTTGGAAAGCATTATAAGTGCGTGTACCCACACACTCTGAGATCAGTATTAGTTGGATGCGCAGGATGGCATAACCATTTATAGCATTTGTAAAATACTGTGTCAAAATGCGCTCCTTTCCGAAATTAAAACAATCATTTACTTTAGTTGTCAAAAGTAATGTGACCCAAAAGTATAGACAAAATCAAGGCTAACTCGTATTTACACGATGAGTAAAATATGGCCCCGCGGAATGTCGCGATCACTACAGGCGATAAATGACACTCAATGTATTGTATAAGTCTACAAATGAACCCCCCCCCCCTTCCCTCCCCCAAGACACCCCACCCGAGAACCCCACTTCACCCCTCCAGGACACCCCAACCCATCCTGACATCAACCCCTCCCATCCCCGACACCCACCCCAACCCTCCCGCAACCCCACCACACCCCTCCCAACACCTAGCCATCCCTTGCATATCCAATGGACCATTTCAGAATACAGCATTCAATGCATTTAATTTGGACCTAGTGCATCAAAAAATGCCCCTTTAAATTGGCCCACAAGCACTTTGACACATGAATCACAATGGTGAAGTGGAAGGAAGGAGTAAGGGCGGTGCTGCGAGGCGAGGTGAATCCGGCCGCCCCGTTTACGGGGACAAAACCGGATTGAAGACTTGGAGTTACTACTGCTACTGATACGTGTCGCTATAGTTCAGAGCTATGCTTAGAGAGCACATATATTTGACAATATCATTTTTTAATGACCTTTGTAAGTAACAGATTTTTGTTATCGAACAGATGATTCTACACCCAATGAAATGAACTCAAATTATGGCTAATAAAACTACAATTTCTGCCATGATGAAATAAAGTCAGACCAAACAAAATACTTCAACTTTCATGGGAGTCTGATATTGTGAATGTTAGAATATAGCATTGGCATGTTAAAAAACACCCGGGTGCCAGTATTGGCACTGCTCTACAGATATTGATCCCTGCACACATGCACGCCAAGCGCCACAGAATTGTATGAAAAACAGGTATCGGATACTAACACACTACTCTTACGTAATTATTGCTATTCATAGTCCCAATGGACTTCAAATTTACACAGTAGACACTTTATATATTGGTCATCTAAAACGTGTCCAATTAATTTGAAAATGTGATTTATTCATGTTGATAATTGAATTGAAAAATGGTGAAATTATGGAAAAACTGCAAATTTACAAATTAAACATGTGTCCTACAGTATCTAGCCCTGTAATTTTGTTTTTTTTTAATTCTTGGTGTATACGTGAAAATAATCCAATTTAATGCTTCTTACCTGAGAATGTCAGTTGTGTTATTACCCAAAAATGAAATTAAGGTTTTTTAACCAAAATAGGCAAATTTCAGATAAATTGGGGCAAAGAAATCACTTCAACATAGCATATCCCGTGTGACTTGGACAAAGACTGGAAGTTTTCTATCAAATTTTAATACAGCACTAGTACGTCTATTGCAACGTCATTCATTGAAATTCAAAACCCCTTGCTTAACTGAATTTCCGCGGTTCGCGGTGCGCTATTCCGGAGGGTTTGGGTTTGGTTTGTTGCCTTCTCCGGAACTTAAGCGGCGTCTTTGGCATTTTTGGCGATGGAGGGGGGTGGCTTTTGTGAATGACGTTAAAAATGCAGATCGATTGCCCCGGTAGGAGTGGCTCTACTTTTTTTCAGGTAGGATGTGCGGCCCGATTTCCCGACTTGGGTGCCTGAGAACTTAATTTGTGTCCCAAAGGTAGGGTCTTAGGAACTGAAATTTTTGTGAAATTTGACGATTGGGACCTAAATTTGCAAAGTTGGCTTTTGAGGCAAAAGTTTACCAAAGGAACCTTATTAGAACTGAATTGTACTTCATCCGGGGTCGCGGGCGGGGAATTGCCACTTCGTCTAATATCATTTCGTCTAAAATCCAGATAGTCTAATTCCAATTTGTCTAAAATCACATAGCCTAATGCCCACATACTCTAAAACTCATTTTGTCTATTTAACCATTTAGACTAATTACCACCATTTCTTCTAATCACCACATCGGCTAGATACAATTTCGTATAATGCCCAGTTGGTGTAATCACTAACGTTTCTACACCATTTCGTCTAATGCCATTCGTCTACTACCCATTTGGTATAATCATCAGATTGTCTAAAACCATTTCGTCTATGTCATTTCGTCTATGCCCATTTGGTCTATCACCAGATTTGTCAAAAACCATTTCGTCTAATGTCATTTCGTCTACTGACCACTTCTAATGACCAGATTGTCTAAAACCATTTCGACTAATGCCATTTCGTCTACTGCCCATGGGTTGGTCTAATCAACCAGATTGTCTAAAACCATTTCCGTCTAATTCTTTTCGTCTACTGACCACTTGGTCTAATGACCAGATTGTCTAAAATCATTTCGACTAATGCCATTTCGTCTAATGGCCCATTCGTCTACTCCCCATTTTGTCTAATGCATGTATAAAGAGGGCAACCATATTACAAATAAATACCAAAAACACGAAATGACATGTTGCACATTTTATTTCCTACAGGTCAGCCTTTATACGTTACCTACTTTTCTTAAACAGAATTGCCCATTCACAACATTTCAGCATAATTTGGATATGTAAGTTGACCTTTTCATAATGTTATGCTGTCAAATTCTGCAGAACATTGTTGCAATGTTGTCATGTTAAAATGTATTGTGGGGTGTGTGATGGGCATTTTTTCTTTTTTCTTTTCGTCTATTCTCTTATCTAAATACATAGCATATAACCCAGCATTCTAGATCTGAAACTTGCTATTTTGGCCAAAACTATAGTGAAAGACTTTTTTCTTTGAAAACAAGCTTTTTCTAAGCTTAAAATGATAAAGATAATACAAAATTATTACAAAATATTAAATCTGAAAGTCTATCCTTTCAGTTGATCATGGCCTGAAAAAAATTGTTTTGGGTGGGACGATTCTCTGAAAAAATAGACCTTTTTAAAGACTGACACCCCGTTGTACATCTCGTTCTGCTCTCAAATATTCAGTACTTAGTTTCATGCATACCAGACTGTGCGCATATAAGGCAAGAAAAAACAACAAAACAACAATAATAACAAAAAAAACAAGTTTGTCTCAGAAGACGCGCGAATTGCTTGTACAATTGGGTGTTTTTAGCGCTTATTATTTTTATTATTATTTTAGATTTTTACTCACTTGGAAAATCTTAAAACAAAACACTCAAAAAGGAAAGTTTTGTAGCGGGCGAAAAAATTAAAATGGGTAAAAATGCAATAAAATTTTGCATTTAGCGTTTGCCTATATCATTATCCCCTGCATTAAAATCTAGAAAGTTAATTTCAATGTTTAACCACTACTTTGTGAACTTTAAGTACACGTTAAAATTTCCTAATTTTACCAGACTTACCTTTTAAATTACGGTAATCCCCAAGTAATCATAATCTCACTCTTTTACCTATACCTAACATAAATTACAATTTGGAAGCAGAAAAAATGTAAATAACAGGGGCTAGAAATATACTACACATTTTGAAACAGGTAGTTTTTTTGTAAACTTACTTGTTTTTAATGTAAGAATATGAACTATGAAATCGGTTACCTATCTATTTTCCCTAGCATTTTAAAAAATATTAGAACGTTTAAAAACTCTTGTAGAACTAATTCCTCCTTTTTGTAATATATTTAGTTTAATTTGACAAAAGTAGTTCACACATAATATATATTTAAATTTTTAGCATCTGCTATTACTAGTCGTGTAGTGTATAGGATAAGTTTAGGACTTCAGGTTCAAATCAATGTAAGGTCCATGTATTTACATAAGTATAGCTCATATATAATTAGTTAATTGGTGACATTAGAATGTGGACATTACCATATAAACAAGTGTATTAACTGGTTAATTTTTTATTTCTTACGTTTTCCCCTTTTGTTTTGCCTTTTTTTCGCTCAAAATTGTTTGCCTGAAATATTACTTTTTTAACAACCCCTTACTCGGGTTCGTATAAATCAACGTTTGTATGATGCCATAGCTACAAACCGGAAAATTTTGGTCAGAGGATTAGAATAACGTTATAATATTGTTTTAATCAAGTCCCAAAACCAACATACGTTGAAGCTGAGATTTTCCGCCGTTTTTTTACGTTCCCTGCAATGGTTTTCGTATTTTTACGGCTCCGGTGTATTTTTACGTTCTGCACGTTGTGAGTCCCAAAGCCCTGTTTTTTTACAGGTTTATTTTTAACATTTGTAGGGTATATCGTGTTTATAAACTTTTTAGTTTCCACTCATGTTCCTCTTCCAACCAAATCACACACTGTATTAATTGACCAATTGTAGCACTGAGAGATTCTGGGGGGGGGGGGGGTCACATATGAAATGGAAATGGGGTGTGAAAGGCCTTGCGCTTCAAACCCGGCATTCGGTGACAGCTGACATCAAAAAAAATAGGGGTCTTTGGGTAGAAGAACCGCCAAATGCCCCTCGCGGGAATTGAATTGAGTTTCGCTTCGTCCCAGAGATTCTGCTAGAATCATTCATATACGGCCCTCCCATTCTATATACAAACAATATAATTTACGGCCCGCTTGAACTCTGAAATAAGAACTGAAATACATTAGTGCTCGGTCAGCTGGGTATCACCTTAACACAGTCCTCGTGGCCCATTGTTATTTCTCAACCGAGACGGTGTATTTTCGTCTTTATTTAGTTCTGTGCGCTCAGTTGCTCCGAGCTTCTAATATTTCTACCAAATTATATACCGGTGGTCAAATCAGATATTCCCCTAGAGAAAAAGTCCGGGGATTGTGGTTCCTATGGATAGTCGTCCTTCGGACATCTGGCCCTAGGCATAGTAGCCCTTGTTTATTTTATTTTTAAGAAATAGGCCTATATCATAATAAACATCTCTCAATTTTTCATTGTTTACTCATTTCTTTCCAAGTATTATCACCCTTTACACATTTCCAACACATGCATTTTCCCTAATTTACCCTTAGCACTCCCAAAACCATCGCAAAATTGGACTTTCGCCTATTTCTCTAGAAAATACACCATTATTGCCGATTTCGTGGACTTTAATGACGTCATTGTGACGCCCTCTAGGGTATGTTGGTACTTATTTTGGGATCAATGGAAAGATAAAGACCATAACTATGCCACTGGTATCAAAATCATAAGCATCGAAATCTCAAAGGTAGGTGGTAACCACACGCCCCGTTCACCCCCCTCCCCCCTTGGTACACCATGTTTTCTCAATAAAAAGGCTCGGTAAGATAAGGGATAAGGTTCTTCAAAACGAACCAAAACGATTTATTTAACTGCTGTATAGCCAACCTTTTATGGTTCTGTTAGAAACCGTTTTTTTTGTGGTTCTCAGATTCTTAGGAACCATTTTCGAAGATTTCATTCTTAAGGGTTCCATAATAGGGCCCCTGGGGAAAATTCCTTCTAATTCAACATTTTGTTCTTAGTGTGCAGCAACGCATACAATTAAAAATTATTTTGAACTGATGAATTAAAAAATCTTGTGGCACTTTTTTGTGTATTTACAAAGGTGCAACGGAGATTTTGAGACACCCAAATATTTGTTCAAAATTTAATTTCATATAGAATTAGAACGCTAGATTTTCTTACCCGGTTATTTGCTACAGAAATGTCTAGAAAGAGAGAAAAAAGTGATTTTGATTTAAATTATTTCAATGTAAAACATATGCTGACACCTTATATGTGAAATCTCTCACTGCCCCTTTAAAGTGTCTTTTTGTTATGCGCGCACGTTGAACAGTTATTTATACTTAATTATTAAGGTTTGGAGAACTCACTTCCTACTTCCTTTGTCCTCTGAAACATCTTTTTTTCTTTCTTGCTTTCTATATCTAATCAACTGGTTCACTGACTAGTAATAAGAGTGAAATTTTGTTAGAATCTTAACATTTCCTCGGAACTTGAAAACACACTTCCTAAGACAAGTAGTTTACCTAGTTTACCTACCACATGGACAATCATTCCTACAGACTAATAATCCGTCCTCGTCGGACTTGGACAAAACTCCTAAGGATCGCTATTCTAACCTTGAACCTGGACAAT
>JAMKCH010046385.1:0-25891 GCA_023653785.1 Ophioderma brevispina | reverse complement strand
TGCATATAGAATAAATAAAAAAGAAAAAGAAAATATATCTTGGCATTTGTGATTTGAACTTATTATGGTATTATTATGCTCAACAAACATTGAGGTATTAACTTGAACATATTGTGTTTTTAAAAGCATAGCTCATAGGGACAAGTTTTGGTTTTTAAAAACAAACCTTTATGACCCAGGAGTAATAGGTGCGTGAAATACTGTTCATTTCTTTAACCATTTATCACAATTCACAAATAACAAAAAGATGTCATGTATTCATGACATTTTTATAATGTATTCTATTCAGTTCAACTCCTTTTGGTGCACCAAATGAAGAAGGGAACAATGGTATTTTTTTGTGAAATGGTTTTTTATGGTCTCCTGATGAAAATTATTTTTATATTTTTAGTCTAAACCCAAATCAAGTTTGTCCTTGACAGGCTATTTTAAAACACACTACTTGAGGTGTGCAATTCTAATTGTAAGTTTTTGGTGTGAGAAATGAGCATGCATAGAAAAATGGGATTTTCACAAAAATAACATTTCAAGGGTTAATGGCAAAAAGTGCCCATCTGCAGTATAGCTGCCAGATGTTTTTGGTTTTGTCAAGTTAACTCTTAATAGAACCCAACCTGACATGGAAATGTGGGCACGCTATTGCAGATGGTGGCCTTATTGCAGTAAACCCCTCGATTTACGAAAATATGTACATTACCAACTGAAGTTTAAGGGTTGTTTTACAATCAGGGTACCTCTTGGGAGACTTGGCTGAACACTACAATAGGACCCATAAAAAACAATATCTTATACTTTTCATAAATGGTAATATGCCAACTTAAAGACCACTAAAAGCACTACCTACAACAGCTGTCAAGAAACCATTTGAAATGCTTGATGACGATCAAAATGTGAACATATGTATGGAAATTGCTTAAAATCACTGTCTCAATTTGATGTAAGGTTAATTTTTAGCATTTTTGAGTAAGACTTCAAAGCACACTGTCATAAAGAACATTTGGATCAACATTCAGGAATAACATTTGAAATAGCACGGTAAATTAATACCAGAAATCTTAAAAGAATGACTATTTGGTACATGTGGTGTTCCAACTTGAAATTAGTGGTAAATCTGTCAAAAAATGTTCTTTTCCATATTTATAGGCCAATAAATCTTACTAAATTGACAGATGGATTTGTTATATTTTTCCCTTTAAAAACTCTTGTTTATGTTCTAGTAACTTTGTAGTAAACACTTGGTGGCTGCCCATTAAGTTTTCTGTATGACCTGATCTAATGTTAGAAGTCAGTGTTTCCGTCAAAATCTGTCCCTTCACAACATAAAACATGAAGTTTTTTGACTACCATAAAAATTGTTTTCCTGAAGACCTCACATCTCCAAATTATTGGAAACATACTGTTTGAATTATCTTAATACAAACATATTAATACCGTACTGAAAATAATCAAAGCACGTGTTTTTTTAACCCCAAATGTAGAAAAATTAAATGAAGTGTTCTGTTCAAATCTTGTCCTCCACAGCCTCCGAAAAAGGTAACATTTCATCAAATCATAAAATTGTTCACTAAGACATGACGCCTCAAAATTTTGGAATTATACTTCTCAAATTGCCTACAATGTAAAAAAATCAGTACTGAAAAGGATCATTAGAACTTCATTTTTCACCCCCCCCCAATGGACACGCTTGTAGGTAACCCGATTGTAAAACAACCCTTAATCAAATATTAACTTTTCCAAACCCTAATTTTTGTCATCCCGAAGTTGTAGGCCTCACATTTATATGGTTTCCCAAAACCCACATATTTCCCTGCAGAAATTCTGAGCTAGTATAATTGCATTTCCATCCGGTGATTTCATTGTGGTGCAAGATTTATTTCACATTGGGGTTTGCCTTACACTGCAGCCATGTGGAAAGATTTAAAGCTTGGTGCACTGGTCAATATAGTTGGTGCTTGTGGAAGTTTCCAAACTTGTGATATTTTCAGAGTAACGGAAATTAATCATGCATGAAGTAAGCAAGTGCAAAATAGAGAACTAGGAATTTTAGATAACATTTATTCCATACTCGTGACCTAGCAATTTATCAGGCTTTTCATGGGCCCAACAAAATGTTAGGAAAACACTGGAAACTTGTCAGTCTACTACATTATCGACCGCTTTTATAAAATGTTTGGTTTCCCATCACAACCATGGTCTTTTGAATTGCAATAAGATGTGGTCTATAGAAGGTCAAATGTTTCAGATCACTTCGGACACCGGCTCATTTGATGACCTAAATCACCTTGATCTCACTTTGGAACGAAAAGAATGAAAAAAGTGCGAAAACCATCGTGCCCCATTGAAAATACCAAACGGCTGGGGGGCTGAAAATTGTCCAAAAATTAGTTTTTTGTTTGACCGTAACTTCGGATATTTTTTTGTTGCATTTTTTTAATTTTTTTATTTTTTTTGGGGGGGGGGTATTAGGAATCATGCTATGCAACTTTGCATATATAACCATAGCTTTGGTGTCTCTTGAAAAAGCAGTTTTTGCTTAAAATTGAGCTCTGAAGTCTTTCCTATGGAAAATAGTGTGATTTTAACCTTCACAAAGTTTGAAGTTTTATTTGACACGTTGCTGAAAATTTGACATCGCATGGTGTATGCAAGTTTTTAAAACAAGTCTTTTTAAAGGGGCCACAAGAGATTTTGAAGCATGCAAATATTGTGTCATAATAGTAATTTCAAATATAGCTCATAGATTTCTTCGGGCCTTGTATTTGGCTACAAAATCTTGAAAGAGCCAAGAAGGGTAACTTTGATTTGCTTACAATATAAAACATAGGCTTAATATGAAATTAGAAATTTCACAATTGTGACCAAAGAACATTTTGTCAGCTTAATCTTATCAGATGGGGATATTTGATGGAAAGCTTTACATGGGGGGTGTGAAAGCTCCCTCGCAGGCCAATTTTAAGTTTCTAAAAACTGGGCAATATCGAGAAAATGAAAAATTGTGGTGAGAGGGAAGTTGCATAGATAGATGCATTGCAGGCCAAAACATGAGTATTGCCACAATGAAGATGCTTATAAAGTTATGGTCAAAAATGATTTTTGGCCAGTTTGCGGCCATTTTGATTTTTCATTGGGACAACAACCCCGGTTTTTCGCAACGGTTCATTTCTGAAATGGGATAAGCATCATTAAAGCCATTATTTTATGCCATGTTCGAGTGCCTGAAACTATGACCCAAATATGACCCTCTATAGCCCGTCTCTAATGAAATTTAACATATTTGATGGCCAATAGTCAGTATGTCAAGACGCGTGTTTACAGTGGGATAGAGCATTCGGCTCGTGAGCCGAAGGTCGTGGGTTTTTCGAGTCCCACTGTTTGCCACCGCTTTTGTCCCTTGGGCAAGACACTTTATCTCGCTTGCCTCTCTCCACCCAGTGTGCTAAATGGGGACTGCTAGGGATAATTGTCCATTGAGCTTGCCCAAAAGGAAAGTAATGCCTTGGGTAATGAATGGCAGCTGACATATTCCAAAGTTAGCGGTAATAATTGTAACGCGCTTTGTCCACGTTAAGCAGCTATATAAATTCTGTCAATTATTATTATTATTATTCCCACAATGCATTTACCTTGTTGACAATTTACTTGTATGAGGGAATCCAGGTTCACACTGTGGTCTGGTGGCCACGACCTCTAAATGCCTCAAATCGAAATTCGACCCAAGTTATACATGAGTGCTATGGATGTATCCCCAAACCAAAAAATGCCATCATTCCCGCTGCCATTTTTATATTCGCCCAAAGTTAGACCCGCATTGTACAGGAATTTCCATGTTAAGTGCCTCACAACACATTGAAGTTTGATGCTTATTTCTCGGAATTAAAAGGGGATGGCCCAAATTTAAGTCTCTAAATCTTTCATCTTGATAGAATGGCCTTCACCCGAATACCCCACTGTAAATTTTCGCACTGATACTTCAATCCGTTTTGGCGAGCTAAAAATGGGATTTTTGTAATCCCCCCCATAGAGTACTGTGTGAAATTACCATTTTCCCTTCCCCGGACTGCCATGCTAGGCCTTCACAGACTTGCACACCAAGGACTTAAGCGATAAGGATTGGCAATTACTGACCCTCCCGTTGACAAACGTGTGGGCACATGAGCTGATAATCGGGTTGCAGTTTTCATCATTGATAAAACCTTCGCGGCGAGACCTCACTCTGGCTAGAAAATCTCAGGGTCGCTTCGGTCAAAATTGCTGTGTCTCGCTAGTTATGAATTGTCAAGGTTGACTGACCTAAACATTTTAACCACGGAAGTGAATCGGGTCAGAAGTGACCACAATTTGGGAACTGCTAATATTGTCGACCAAATAGGGCAATGTTGTTCGCTCATAAAATCCAAACCAAACATCCTTTAGTTCGCCTAGACTTTCAAAGGGTAATGATAAAAATAGTAGCTTTCTTCTGATACCAAAATTTTGACCACTCAGTAAAATCTGGGGATGAGGCTATTGCGCTCAACCAATGGGACCTTTAAAATTTAATTTAAACCTTAGAAATTACTTGCAGCTCTCTTAACCGTATGTTCCTAATAACGCCCCGGGGCGGTGCCTTTTTCAAAAGAAGGGGGCGTTTATTACAGGTAAAATGGAAAGTCAAAAAGTCCCGCCCCGCAAAAATCCACCTTACAGTTTTATAAGATTACTGGGGGTGCAGATGTCCGTTATACACAATGAAATCCACGAACACACTTTGTACTTTGTAGAAAATTATTGATGACAACAGCGAATTATGACGTATTACAAAACAGTCCTTGCATAAATCTATCAAGTTAGGTTAAGCGTCTCATTTCGTGATTGTTTATCCAAAAATCGTAGGGGGCGTTGATTAGAAGCGGGTCTTTATTGGAACACCACGGTATTTTGGCAAACTCTTTAAATCTTGAAGAACTGCCATGTTTGGGATAATTTTTTTTATGGGGCTAAAAGTGGATCCTTGCTGATCACTTTAAGGTTGTTATTACCATTCATTCCGTCAAGCACTACTTCACGTCATACAACGCATGACAGAATCAATGTAATACCGCTCATTTTGCATCCATGGGACTCTCCTAGTAGATGACGCGTCTACCCATCCTTGTTAACCCTAATTCCCTATCCTTTTCTAGCCTATGTCCCGCAGTGGTTGTATCAGCTGTTTTTTTCAGGGGGCAGAGGGGGGCCATATATTTTCAGGGGGGCAACCATAATTAAAATTTGGTTAGTATAAGTACTGGCCTATGTAAATCACTAATTTTTTTCAGGGGGAAAAGGGAATTCCCCACAGGGGGCCCAGCTGACCCCATCGGTTACCCCACTGATGTCCCGGTAGAGAGTGCAGAATATCGATAAGAGAAGACAAAACAGGAATTTGTTGTCTTAACCAGTGGGCCTGATCACCGGGGGTACCACAATACATTGTCCGTCGCTGGCTCGGCCAGTGATTTCGTGCCTGTGCCCATCGTGGACTTTGTGCATTTTTCTCACATCATTGCTGTGGTGTTCTGCAAGTAGTGGAGACGTTGGGGGTTATAAAAACAACGCTTGGAACGTTTACCACTGTAGGAGTGGGAACACTTTTAGGCCCCCTATCATTTAAATGGATCCCCAACTAGAATTTTTCTTCTCCCTATTTCAAAAGAGCTGCAAGTAATTTGAGTCCATATCAATTGTAATTTCTGAGGTCCAATTTAAGCAAATCTGAGGTCCATAGCATCAGCCCTCCTTTGAACTGGGGCTGAATGACCCACCACAGTCGACTTACACACCAACCCCGGGAGGGTATGTCCATGAGTGGGTCAATAGCACCACCAATGTAATGATGAAGGGTAACCATCAATTTGGCCGTTTCCTTTCTGGTCCAACAATGAGGGTGCTCATTGCAATCATTTTATCTGCGCGTACTAAACTTGAAGCACTGCAAATATGCAATGGTCTACACTAGGCTATGTGTTCATGCCGGTATTAAATAAAAATGCACTCAGTATGTAATTCTACAATCTTGTTCATCAGTCCTTGGAAAACGGACTCTTGTCCCCGCCGAACGAGTCGAACGGGACTATGAAATGAGCAGCTCAGTTTCCGTCCGTACCTTTTGTCCGTGCATAAAATGTTAACCCATGTTGTATACGATTATCTGGAGTTCCTGTAGGCGACGTGAATGTAACTTGGTGGAAAGAAGCGGTGATAGTTTCTCAACCTATTAGATTTGGGGGGTAAAATATGCATTAAGTATCTAATTTGCATAATTTACGAAAATTATCCTGCAAGGCCGTGTACAAGTTTTCTGGATCTCCGCAGGCAATCCATGATGTAGCTTGGTGGAAGGAAAGCGGCTGAAGGTTCTTGACTTGATTAATTTAGGGGCATATTTCGGGCAAATTGAATATGCCAATGGGAGCTAATTAGTATGCAAAAATCAGCGTAAGTGCTATAATTTTGCAACTGTAATCGGGGAGACTCAAAATCCTGGGCTGCATCGAATAGCCAATCATGGGGCACATCCTTTTGCAATTTGAAAGTATGATTGTTATTATGCGGGTGGGCTTAGGTATGCCAAATGAAGCTAGATTAATATGGCAAATTATTGTATCTCTGAAACGGTACTCAGATAGGCCAAAATCCTAGCGACAGAGGACTACACTATGCCATAGGGGAGGGAGGGGTGTTGGGGGAGGGTTGGGGTATTGCGGTGTTGGGGAGGGTGTGGTGTTGGGGAGGGGTTCGGGTGTTGATGTTGCATGTTGTTGGGGAGGTGATATTGGGGAGGCGGTAGGTAGCGGGGTGGAGAGGGGAGAGTGCAGTGGCAGCAATGAGGCTAAGTAAAATATGCCTACAGTAGTTGTTGTATCTTTGAAAGGGTACGTCGGATAGGCAACATTCCTTATTTACACGAGGACTACTATGCCAAGGGGGAGTGGGTGAGGTGTTGGGGAGGGGGTTGGGTATTGCGGGTGTTTTGTGGGTGGTGGGGTGTTGAGGGGTGATGGGGTGGGTGTTGGGGAGGGGGGTTGTTGTGTTGGAGAGGGGGTAGGGTGTTACATCATAGGGTAGGGTGGTAAATGGTCTGTGGGAGGGGGGTAGTGGTGGTGCATGTTGTTGGGGAGGGGGTTAGGGTGTTGCTTGTTGTGGGGAAGGGGTGGTAGGGTGTTGCATGTTAGTGGGGAGGGGGTGTGCGGGATGGTGGTGTTGGGGAGGGGGTGGGAGTGCTGCAGGGTTGGGGAGGGCTGAGGGTGTTGCAGGGTGTTAGGGAGGGTTAGGGTGTTGCGGGGGGTTGGGAAGGGGGAGGCGGGTACGGGGTATTGGGGTGGGTGGGCTGTGAGGGGGAGGTGGGGCGGTGTTTGCAAAGTGTGGGAGGGTGAGTGGGGGTGGTGATGGGTGGGGAGGGGGTGGATGGGGTGTGGCGGGTGTTGGGGAGGGTGTGTTGTAGTTGCATTCATTGCATGTTAGTGATCGCAACATTCGACGGGGAACATATTTTACCATCGCGTAAATACGAGTTCACCTTGTTAATATGGCAGCTATGCCAGAGATGATAGCATGAAATGCATTTGTAACACTAACTTTCTTTACCTCCCTGCCCCTCCCACGTCAGTGTTGAAAAATAATATGGAGCGAGATCGCCCAAGTGTGTTGTGCTCATGCAACATTGAAATGAGGGGGCTGGCACCAAATCTGCACAAAGTGTTCCAACAATTTTGAACAAGATTATAGTTTTAAAATTGCTTTGTTGAAATTCTCCAAATTGTCAGTGCAAAATACCATAGCCTGGTACAATAGCTGGTGGTAGTCTTGGATCAGATGACGGTTTCTATCCATTTGGCATCAGGAACCATGGACAGCCTGTGTTGGAGTCTAAACCGCCAGCTGAAGATAATAGATGAATTTGCAGGTTTTATTTGTGGAATGTGCATGTTTGGACCAATTAGAAATTGTGAGTAAAAGTAAGAAAGTTGCTATTTCTTTTTTCCAAGAATTTAATATTGACCTAAAATACATACTATACATGCATATTTTGGTTTTCAAACAAGTATTCCTCCAGAAGCTTTGAAAGCACAAAAATCCTACCATTAAACAAATTTTGCACTTCTAACTTTGCTCTTGCCATTTAATCCTATTTCCAGCCATGTTTTGGCATATAGCCGCGCAGCAACCAACTATTTGTGGCGAGAACATGTTCAATTGAAATTCAAATAAAGGTTCTATACAAACATCCCAAGAGTCAATACACCTAAAATTCATCAAAATCCATTCAGGCATTTATGACAATAAGTAAGAATGATTTCAAAATTGTCTGCACAGATGCAATGGTATCGGACTGGGAGTCCAGATTTTATTCAACTTCAATTCTGTGACATGAAATAATATTTACCCAATAAAATACATGTCGCATCCAGTGATTTTCTAATATTTCGAGGGTTGATCAACAGAAGGTCGTAACTCAGCAATGAAAGAAATATTAAAGAATTTCTTTTAATTCTTCTGTAATACTGCTTTTGAGAAATGTAATGTTTAATATTTTCTACTAAGCAAATCTATTCATTACTCAAAATGTAAACATCTCATAAAGCTCGTATATGGTACTGTAAGCAAACATTATAAAAACTTTAGTAATGAGCTATTATGAACAGCAGAATTAAAGAAATTCTTTAATATTTCTTTCAGTGATGAGTTACGTCCTTCTGTTGGTCAACCATCGATTTGAAAACAATTCTGAAGTGTGGTTTGTATGCAATACCTGTAAAATCTAATTTAATGCTAGCCAGGCACTATGACATTAGTCCAAAGACCAAAGTTTTACGGAAAACGGAGAAAATTCACGGAATTGCGAGTTTAGAACACGGATTTGGACTTTTTGGAGAAACCTGAATGTCCTGAAAAAAAAACAGATTTTTCCAGTTATCTCCCGATTTTTGACATAAAATAATGGTTCAAATTCATCCTACCACTAATTTTAGTGTCAAAATGCATTAAAATCTCCTGAAATTCTGGCCCAAAGTTAACTTAGTAAGCTCATTATCGCCGATTTCACTCAAATCGCCGGTAATCTAATGCAAAATTCGGCATACTTCCTGTCATGCCTGTGTCAATGTGTGTGCTTGTTTCTGGTGTGTTTCTAGATTATTTAATGTGAATTTAAGAAAATAGAAATGTTTCCCTAGAATGGCATAAATTAAGGGTTTTAATTAGAAAATGGACAAGAAAACAGAATCGGCAATTTATAAAACGGGAAACTTTGGTCTTTACATTAGTCTCAATCCAGATTCCACCTGGGGCATGCCTTTTTGGCCCCACAGATTTTGAAAGCACATTGCCAGTATGCCTTGGGTTTGCATACCATTCGTAGAAAGCAATGTGCCTATGGGACAATAAGCCAAATCGGCATTGTAACTTCCAGTAATATTTTTAGGACTCCTGGCCTTTCACCCCGTCAATATTTCAGGAAATTTGGTAATTTCGAAAAATAGTTCTAAGATATGTTTTACTCTACTCAAATAATTTATGGCATATTTTTTATTGGCTATATATTGCTGGAATAGTTCTAAAAACGTAATTATTAAAACCATAATCTTAATTTGTCAAAGGTCAGGAGTCCTAAAAATTCCCTTCCCACAATGCATCACAAATCTGTAATGCTGATTTCGCTTATTTCAATAAAAATACTGCAAGTTAACTTGCATCATCCCCCTGGCAAGATGGGAGTCTGGAACAGGACATCAGATGACCTTTGACATCATCCACACATAAAGGAACCCCTATTGCACCTTAACCCCAAGTCTGTTATAAAATAGGATTGATTGAGCCCATATTTATTGGTCGAGCTATGAGTTGCAAAAATATTGGGCGAGACGCAGTCGAGCCCAACTCATAGCGAGACCAATAAATATTGGGCGTAAATCATCCAATTTATCATTATGTTTTGGATCCAATATTTTCCCACACTTGGATCCATACAAACATAATAATGGTGTAAATCCCCGGGGGGCCACTCTACCTAAACCTGTTGTCATCCGCGAGCAGAAAAACGCGGGAAAGGGTAGGTTTTTCACACCGCGGCACGGACCGCGAAAAGGGTCACAAAACCAAGCAAATTGACCAAAAAGGGTATCATTTTCGCACTCTGCAAGTCAGCGTTTAGGGTAGCCAATGGCGGATCCGGCCTCCCTCCTTGCCGAAACAAATATAAATGCGACAAAGAAATTAGTTTACGTTGAAAAAATCCTCATGATATTTGCGCGCTACGCGCGGTAAAGGAATCAGAGAGACCTGATTTCAGTGCAGGGCTGCGGGCCTATCTTTGAGGAATGACGCCATCTTGTGATTACCTGAACTGCGCTATTTTTCTACCTTTATACGCATGAATCGGACGGCACGTGCGCCAACTTCAATGAATTAAAAACGGGGTCGTTAATATAAGGAAAAATGGTACTCAAAACAAACAACAGATACACCCAGAGATACACCAACTTTGCACTATGGTCTTTTCCCCGTACTATTCAAAACTTCACCGCGAAGACGGCCCGCTTCGTATCTGACGGGCTGCCATGTTCTCTTTTCATGCTATACCGAGAAATAAACATGAAAATTACATTATAATTAAAGGTTGATCAATTCTAGGTTTATATTTTTTAATTTTTGAAAATACTCCGGACTTAATTTGAGTGCGTAATGAAACAGAAAACATCTCTATTCTTCCAATGGCCTAGCTATCATTTGCGAGCAAATGAAATTTTCATATGAAAATGTGCCAGTGCCGCTTTAAGGGTAGGCTTTTTGGGTTTATCTGTGATAAGGGTAGTCTGATTGAAGGAAGGATATCTGTGTTTAGGGTCAGATCTGAAAGGTCCTGCATGAGGATGACTACATGGGAATGTATGCAAGTGCCCCCCCCCAGGTGTAAATCGAACAAACTTATTTTCAAAGGAGATGTGAAAAACTAAAATCTAACCAAACTGGAACACACACATATACATACATACGGACATGCACACTATCGCGAAATCCCTCTCTGCTTTCAAGCCAGGGGGATAAAAATAAAACAACGTAAATGTACATGAGGTAGATGGTGCTAATATTTGTTTAAAATACAAGAGAGAAACTGGCATAGCAAACAGTATTATATGGCAAACATTGTCTTGAAATACGTTGTTAAAATGATTAAGACACTGCATTGCTTTGAATAATTTGAATGCAGAAATATAAAATATGAATTTAATTGCACCTTTAAAGTCTCGAGAAAGGAAAACATGCATTGGTAATATTACTAATAATTGTGATGGTTGCATTTAGAAACAGTACATATATATTCATATATTTTTCTGATAAAATTCCAATTAGCAATCCAAAAGTATGAAGAGTTATTTCTAAAATAGCATTTTGGATATATAATAGGTCCAGGGAAGAGAAGATATCAGTAGCTTCCCACAATGCATTGGTTCCAATGATAGTTGCTGTACAGGCAGTCATGTGAATCGTTAGAGATGAAACATTCTTAATGCAAGTTTGTGATTAGTACTGTCAATTTAGCCAGGTTTCATCTCTAACGATTCACATCAGTAGCTGTACAAAAACCTCCATTGGAAGCAATGCATTGTGGGAAGCTACTGATATCTTCTCTTGGTCCAGGGTGTCCCAAAATCATACCACCTTTTAAAAACTTCATATCTATAAAGATATTTTTGCTACTTTTGGGACACCCTGTATGGTGTTACTGGTAATTGCAATTCTAGGGTATGTCAAGTTATTTCTAAGATGTGACATGATCTTATCCACTCAAGCCAAAGACCAAATTTGGAAAATTGAGATATACCAAATTGTCTGTAATAAAAGTTCTCCCTCTAATATTTTTTTCCCAAAAAATCATGCCATTAATGTATACACTAATATTTAATTCATTGTGATTGCAAAATCTGCTGCAGTTTTGTCGGCCTGAAACTGACTAACATATCTGAATAAACTCCCCCTCTAATGCCCCTCATTTTTAAACAAATGTTCCTTAAAGGTGCTTGTTCCGATCCATGTCTAATGTGTTCTCTACTTGATATGAAAGCTTGGCACTTGCACATACGCCCCACCAAGTACTGTGGGAAACAAACTTGCGGTTTTGATGGTAGAAGCAATAATGCATATTGCAAAGCCCTATTCAATACTGTGCTAATATTGGTGGTTAACCACTAAAACGGCGGTTTTTCGTTCCTATCTTGGGAATGAAAGGGATTTGAGAGCTCATATTTCAGGACAACAATGAGAAAAATACGGCCTTTCATCTGATATCAAAATCGATACTACTTCCGGGTAAATCAGGGGGGTCCCAACACGATCGGAACACGCACCTTTAAAATACCAAAATTATGTGATCATACATGTACATACTGATTATTAACAACCAAGATTGAAAAATTGGTTGCAAATTTGAGGCTAGCTTGAAAACTGACTAATATGTGCACAACTCATCCAGACTCCAGTATGTTGCCAATTTAAATTGTACATACCTCTGACAAGTGTAGATTATTGTAGAAATCACATCTGTCCATGTTAAAGGGCCATTTTGTGATCCACAACCTCGTCCCCTGCTGATATCCCTCAAAGAAATTCAGATTTTTATATCATCTGAACTGTTTGCCCACTGTGTGCCTAATCCCGGGGCCTAATCCTACGTGTAAATTTGATCTGCTCTGTAGAAGAAATTTGTAATTTTGTATTTTATGTCCGTAAATAGACAGAAGTTACAACACAGTGGCGTATGGGGCAGCATGATATGACTAATTCGCTCATAACATCAATATGCAACATCAGAATCAACTGAAATTTAGGAAATAACCTATTCTTGAGGATATTTATTGATTCATAAATAAAATTAAATGTGCTAGGATCACGAAATGCACCTTTAAAATGTTTTAAATGACAAATGACCTATAATAAACGTCCACTTTTAAAAAAAAAAATCATGCTCCGTGGCATTTATTATAGACAATATGCATATGCTAAGGTTGTAGGGATTTTATTTCCTTTAGCCTGAGTGCTTTGGATCATGTCACATAGCCTAATTATGCTAATGTCCACATCAATTTCTACAAGAAACTGTATTTTTTGTCTTGGTAGTATTCCCAAAGTAGTATTTAAGAACTTAAAGCAATACCAGCACATTTTTGAAGGCTGCCCCCAATTTTCCAGGTGACACTTTCTAAGCATCATTAGTTAACATATGCTCATTTTGTCTTTCAAAACAAATGGAGACAAAACCCTTTGAATTCTGTATCTAGGGCACAAATGGTTCGTGAATTCCCACTAATTTCAAATCCTGTGACCTCACATAAAGTAAACAAAATGTAAATTTGCTGTAGAAGTGCCATGCAATGGGATTTGTTGCCTTAGCAATTGGTCCAAACAAAACACAAGGCTTACCGTGTGGGGTATTTTAAAAAGTTTCATTGTTGCCCTGTGATTTGTTTGGACCGATTGCTGGGGAAACAAATCCTATTACGTGGCACTTCTATACCGAATTAACACTTGGTTGACTGCAAGGCTCGTAAAAGTTGCATGTAGCTGAAGTAGTAGTCACTTGGCTTCTCAATATCCATCCTGTAGCTTCTGAAATCATCCTCGCCTTCATCTTTATCATCTTCAAGTTCATCTTTTACCCACATATCCTCATTTAATTGACCTTCGCTTTCAACCACATCACCAGCACTTTGTCGGGCAATGGCCAATTCATGCCACTTTGAATGTTTTGATTCTCATTTTTCCAATTGTCCGGGCAAATTTGCCAACTCGAATTGCCCTGTGGTACATCATGAATGTGTGCATTCAAGGGTGCCAATTTTTGATCACATCTAGGCTGCTTCATGGCTTGATTCATTTCAGCCGATGTTTGAACCACTCTTTTCTTCTTCTCGTCTTTTTATCTCTACTTACTTCCTCATTTTCAGCATCTTGTATTGCACTTCTTCTGTCCTGAAAGCCATTTTCATGGAAAACAGTATCATTTTTATTATCATTGAGTTTCCTAAAGTATACTTCTTGCTTCACTCTATAACTGGCCCATTTCTTTTCAAAACCTTGGCGGAAGTCTACCTTGAAATGGATTTCGCAAGCTGCTGATATTTCCTTTTCTTACGCCTGGACCAAATTAAAAAATAAGTTGTGACAGTCAGAAGAACTATGGGCCATTATAGAAGTTTGTGTCCTTCAGATGTTTTTCATCAAAATGCTCAATGTGGCAACCCTCATTCTTCCCATGTCCCAAGGAACTGTTCTGTTTCAATAAAGCACAAGATCGATCCATTAATAATATTAAATAACTATGAAATAATCAAAAATGAAAACATGTAGAATGGCACTGTGATTTTGATTCCAACAAACTCAATCGCTTTGGTCATATGAGTCTTTATTTACTTAGGTCTCAAAACGTTGTAGCATATTTGTACTCATTAAAAATTAGAGATCCAAAATTTAGATTTCACTTCTAAATATAAACAACAACCTTGTAAACATGTTTGTGAAAGAGGTATAGAGGCGGCGGTCTCAAGGGTTGGTGAGCATATGCGGTGACCCAGATAAGATGATGTGTATGCCAACTTGGGCAACTACTTTGGGTTGGGCTGTTTATCTGGTGGCTTAAGGATTCACACCAGTAAGATAACTAAAACGGTAACTTCCACCCCCACTGCAACGAGGTTTTTTTTTTGGTGTACCCTCCCTAATATAACCCTAAAAACTGAGAGAAATTGCTAGACCTGAGTTGCAAATCATGGTTGCTATCAAGATTAAGTATACAGGCTGTTCTCGAACACACAAGTCCCCGCCCGTCGCGATAAGTAAATGTGGAGGGAATAAAATTTTAATATCACAGGGAGAATTGTTATGAAAGAGTGGTCTCAACACTGAGGCTGCTGCCATAGCATTGCAATTTGACGGTATCTGAATGTTGAAGACATTGACCATACAACTATTTGTAGTTATTTGGAACTTAGGGACCCTAACTGACTTGACCTTGAAATGACGTCACAATTTTTCCGGTTTAGAAATTTGACCACAGCCCAGTTTCATGTACGCTTCCACATGTTGCAGTTAGTTACGCTTGAATAACCCACGGACCTTAAATACTTTCAAAATTTTCGGCAATGAATGCTATACTACACCCATCAGTTATCATGACCATACTACCATATGTATGGATTTGACCTTGGATGCCGCCACATGACCTTGGAAATGAACCATCAAAATTGTTTGCATACTGAATGCTGTACCACACCCACCAAGGTTCATCTCCTACCACCTACTAAGTGGTTTCCTTGAATGACCCGACATTACCTGAAATGACTTCACATTTTTTTTGGCACTGAATGTTGATCCACACCCCAAGTTTCATCATCCTACCACACTTGACCAGGGCTCTAGCAATTATTTCCATTTTTGACCTGAATAATAACCCCGCACGTCCTTGAAATGACCTTCAAATTTTTCATCGGCACTGATTTTGACCAAAAGCCCCCAAGTGTTCATCAATCCCTCCCATATTGACAAGGGTTATAAGCTATATTACCCCATTTGACCTTGAATGACCCCCATTGACCTTGAAAGTGACCTTCAAATTTCGGCACTGAAAATGTTGACCCACCCCCCAATTTTCATCAATCCTGCCCACATTCCCAATGCTTTATAGCCTTTATTATCCCATTTTTGACCGCATTGGACCTTTGACCACCATGCCACTGCCCAGCCGCATCCGAACCATCGCCCTCTACTTGTGGTGACATATTATGGTGGCGGAATGGACCCCATACTTGCTTAGCTCAAAGAATTTGTTTACAGGTTTATAACAAATATCCTATGTTTGACAAATTGACCCTATTTTTGACCATAGTTTGACCTTTGACCATGTCCACATGACCCACTTTTACATCCCAGCAACGCCTCCTGAGATGAATTCTAGTTGTGAAGATGACAACCCACCTTGCTTAGATCCGAGATATTGCGTGGGATGCACGCCACCACCACCCACGCGCGCACACGGACCTTTTATATTCCCCCCTTTGCCACTAAGTTGGGGGACCAACGGGGGACCAAAATCTTCGGATATCAGAAAAGGTTGTCATATGAGATGTTATTTTGATCCCGACAACCAATTTTAACCTATTCTGACAGGGAGCACTACTGAAAGAAATTGAC
Source organism: Ophioderma brevispina (assembly GCA_023653785.1). NCBI lineage: Eukaryota > Metazoa > Echinodermata > Ophiuroidea > Amphilepidida > Ophiodermatidae > Ophioderma > Ophioderma brevispina. The sequence continues at coordinate 9,688 of JAMKCH010046385.1, read as the reverse complement.
CTCTGACCTCCAGGGTCCACGATGCATGCGAGTTTTCAATGAGTCCGGTAGCTCGAAAACATTTGGGGATAACTACCCTAATTATCATGATTGATCTGGGGATGAGATATGATGATCTTCAAGCAGATCAAATAAGCCCATGCCCCTCCTTGCCTCATCTCCCTGTACTAATATTTACCACATCCCCTGATCCCACGGTCCCAGAACTGGAAGACAATATGTGAATATGCCCTGATTTAAATGTCCCTCCAGGTAATGCAAGAAGGACCTAAAATGAACCTAGGAGGTCTCACAGGTTTTCTGTCAAATAACAACAAACAGCACTACATTGTTGCTTTTTCTGATGTTAGAGATGCCCAATAACTAAAAAAATAACAATTGCCTATGAGTGCTCTTGACTGGGTTAGACAAGGTATACACGGCACTGTTTAAGTGCAGCCAAAATGGACATTCCTCGCACAAACTAGCATGTTTCAGGTAAGTTACACTATACACAATGCATGCAACAGCCAACAAGTTAGGCTCACATAAAATCTATTCTAACCTGCCATTGAATGCCCAGCTGGTGCCCTTGGGGGTTAGGTAGTCCTAGAAGCCCCTTCCAGCCATACATGTGTCGTATAGGTATGTATAAAAACCGCTTGCCGTCTTTACTCCAACTATGATCACATCCACTGGAATGCATATGATTATGATTGTTTGGTGGTTGAGAATATTCCCTCTGCCAGAAACGTAGGGCCTCGTGGACAGGCATTCCAATTTCTTTTAGAAAAAGCGTGTACTGTATCTAGAGCATGATCAAACAAAGACGTAATCGTTGAAAGTTTCATCAAATTTGGACATTGGAGTCTTTTTAGTAAGCCAATCAGAGAAAATTTGCAAATTAGCTCATTAATTGCATGCACAAATAATGATGACAGTGCACGGGTATTACATGTACGCAGTGCATGCAGCTAGTACATATTTATTTATGCCCCTTGGTAATTATAAAACATTAGGTGATTTAAAAGCGGGTGACCTGATCAAGGTCCATTTTTGTGGGCCGCCAGCTATAGCTGGCAGGACCACTTAGCAATCCGTTGTGCGTGTGTATGTGTGCGTGGATGTGTGGATGTGTGAATGTATACATGTGTGTGTCACTAAATAGTTAAATTTTTTTTAAAATCGACCTCAATTGAAAAGTTGAAGTTCAATTGGAACCAAACTTCTGTCATTGGTGCACCATGGGATCCCTCATATGTTGATGAGGTCAAAGGTCATGTGCCGAGGTCAAAGGTCATGTGAGGTCAAGTTGAAAAATAGGCTAAACATGTAAAATTGACCTAAATTGAAAACTTGAAGTTCAATTGGAACCAAACTCGTGTCATAGGTGGACCATGGGATCCCTCATACGTTGATGAGGTCAAAGGTCATGTGCCAAGGTCAAAGAGCGGCCCACAGCTTATATTCTTTGAATATAGTGAGCGCGAAAGCCGAGAACCGCGAAATTCTAGTTTTCACATGTTTTCTCCCTCACATAGAAGCATATCACCAAAAACATCTAATTAGAAATTTTGAGTTAAATAAAACGGTCCAACCATTTGTATTGCAGGAGCAATTGGCCCATACATGTAGGCCAGTATGTGTTAATAAATCCAAATGGCTAGTAAACTTAAAATTTGTAATCAGCTGTTTTGGTGATATGTAATATCTGTATGTGTATGGTACTGCAACAAACTCCACGATGGGATATCAGTTGCAGGCATGGCTAGCAGACAGCAAAAAATTAATGGTGGCCCCCCCTTAAGAAAGAACACATCTGCATCTCATTAAAGACACTATCAGTGATTTACCCAGGAGAGACAAAATATTTGAAAATTTGCAGAAATAGCTTAAAAGTGAAGGATAAGTCTGTAGAATTCTTGTAAGTTATTTTTCCCAACTGAAAAATTGAGAGAAAAGGAAGAAAAGAGCAGTGTTCAAAAATATGAATCTCCATACAATTACGTGTAGTAATAAGTGTCCGTTCGGACAGTAATGACTAAAATGTCCGATTTTGTTCTTATTAGGTTGCTTTTGGTCTTGCCACTTGTAGGGTATGTTAGGATACCTATCCTTGCTGCAAACATTCAAAAATCAGGTTTTTGATGATTTTTTTTATTTTCCGATTTAGCAAATCACTGATAGTGCTTAGCTTTGAAGGCATCGACGGAGACAGCATCCAGAGTCGAAGCAAGGAGCAAGTTCCAATCCACACAGGTCCTCGGGAGGAAAGAATATTTATAACAATACTTCCTCGCAATTGGATGGATGAAGGAAGTAGAGTAGTAATAGCACACCCACTATGATTGACTTGGTGATGGTCTGTATTGATAGTGAACTGTATGTATTGGTGATGAACAGATTTATAGAGGAGCGTTAATCTTGCAATTGCCCGCCGTTCCTCAAGTGTTTTCCATCCAAGGTCATTGATCATCGATGAAACACTGGAAGTATTAGTGCTGCAGCGTCAGGTGAAAAGGCCTTAGATTTCTACCAACCAGGGCCGGAATAATAACATTTGCAATCATAGCTAAAATTGATCATTGGGTTGTGTAGTTCATGAAAATACGTGATGACAAAAATAAAAGTGATGGCAATTTGCATAAACCAACATTTTCCAAAATGGCCGCCATTTTAAAGGTAATAGCACCACTATGGTGACTTGGTGTCAGAATGTATGTTGTCTGGGTCACGAGGTTCAATATACAATTGCCAGAATTGACTGAGTCATGGGAATTTATATACACGGCTATTTTTCAAGATGGCCGACATCACGTCAAAGAAAACCGTATATTTCTTATATATAACCTAAGAAGATGATTTTGGTGTCAAAATGAGTGTTTTCTGGGTCAAGGAGTTCAATAAAACTATTCTCAAAACTGTAGGATGAATATAAAAGTGATGTTTATTTGCATTTGTCACTTTTTTTAAATACAAGTACCCAAGAGTGTTAACTTACTGCAATGTCAGGCTTAATGTGGCAAAGTGATAAATATATAAACCCAGATGCTTGGTAATTATAATACCAACACAGAATCCTCAGTAACTCCTCCTTAGAACCTCCTAACTGCGCTTTATGGTCCCTGTGAACAAAAACCCCAAAATATTGACTACCAATAGGTGTGCACATGACCATTACCATTTAATTGTTCAAAATTCGGGGCCATTTTACTCTTGACATATCTGAAACAAACAAATAATAGTTTCAATTAAAATAACAACGGTCTAAATATCAAAATTCCCATGCAATTCCAGATATATGTTTTGGGTGAATACATATAGAGTTGTCAAGGTGTCTTATTTTGGGTGTCACATTGGTAGTCCATGAATAACATGACTCACGACTCAGCTGGCAGTTTTGAGAATATTGCTGTTAAAATCCTTGACCTAAAAACATCCACTTTGTCACCAAAATCGTCATCCTAGGTGTAGACTGTCCCACAGTCTCGGCTCTGTCTTCCGATTCAGGGCACAGTAGGTTAAACTGACATAAAATCAAACTTATTTACAACAGTCGCACTCAACAACACGATGCATCTAATGTATATACAAAAATCAACAATAAAAGCCTTTAAACAAGGGCATCAAGGATGCTGTGGCTACTCCCAGGGTCGTGGTGTTAAGTTGTGCAATGAGGTGAGGTGAAACAAACAATTAGTGACAATTCCATATCCTAACGTCCCTTCACTGATTTTTTCCACTTTTCAAAAATCCAGGAGAGACCCGTTTTGTTTTTTGGGGAAGGAAATTGCCCCTAGATCTAACAAGAAAAATTAATGCTACCACCTTTTTTGCGGTGTGTGTCATCAGGTATGTAGTCTTTTTCCGAAAGGATGGTTGGGATATAGGCCTATAGCCAGTGAAATTTGTTATTGTTAAGGCCAAACAAAAAAATCAAGTTTGTTCCCAGTAGTAGCCCAAAAACCTCTCTAAATTGTAAAATGCACGTTGTATTTTATTAAAAAAAAAAAAAAATGAAATATTTTTTTTACCTTTTTTCAAATTGGCTAAATGGCATCAAGACAGTTGGCAAATCATACTTGATTGTCCAATTATTAGTTTATAAACAAAATCTTGTGATTTTGGGATCACTTGGATATCTTATAAATTGTGAAACACTTCTATCATCTGTTTTGATATTAAATGCAAATCTCCTCAGTAAAAAAAGAAAAACAACAACAAAATAACAGTAGTTAAAATGGCTCCCAAATTAAAAATGCAATGTGCCTACTATGGCCAAAAACCTGAATCCCCTGCTGACGCCATATTCCATCAACCACTGGCTCCACCAACCTCACCTAACCCATTCATTGGATCCTTATTCATCAATTACTGACTACCCCAACCATAAACCATAACTCCTCACACCTGGAATACTGAACTTTGGTGCCTTGTCAACCACTGATTTCAGTATGCATCAACCGGGGGCAGCAAAAAACGGTACAAGACTAACTAATATAGGTTAAAAACTAATTTTTGCACAATTTATTGTTAAGTATGTGTTGTGGTATATCAAGGGTTAAACAGTAAAATATAGATAGATGCATTGAGGATTAGGAAGGGCTTGTTTGTATGGTCCAGGACAGGGAGGAGTAGTAACAGAAATATTTAACAGTAATCATACTGATCGTTTCTCAACTTTATTACAACTTTGAGAAAAATGAAGTTTTCCTTTGACATCTTCCACCAATTTCATTTCCAGAAATTGTAGAGAGTAAAACTACATTCCTCTGTTGACTGATATATATGGGTCAGAATGGTCAGAGTTATTAAACCAGATCTAGGTTTATAAAGCTAAATTGATTTTACATAGGACATTCCCCTTCGTCAGCCACAATACCACCAAATCAAACCATTTAATAAAGGAAAAAAATTCCCCACCTGTCAACCAAGTATTATTCACTGAGCTGTCAACACCCCAACCGAAGTACTTACAAAATTTTAATTGTCAGTACAGGATCTCCACAATTTTTGGTCTTTTTTTTTCAATTTTGGCTTTCTGGCTTTCTTATAATCGATTCATCTGAATGTGACCCTGTACCATTTTTGCGGAGGTGCAAAAATTCAACGAGGCGCAGGGACTTCTGTTAATCATGTTATTGTGAGAAATGTTAAGGCCTGAATACACTATTGTGCGTTTTCATACATAAATGTCCTCCCAAAATCCGGTGCGGAGTGTGTGCATTTGAATTCTGTCATTTTCCCTCTCCGACAGAATTGAATAGGTCCAAAACTCAAGGGGGACAAACGTATCAACGCGAATCGACTATAATAAACCTGTTACGGGGGGCTGATTGAGGCCCAAAAAATGGGGTCTCGAAACTAGGTTGTCAGAAAATTTAAGAAAAGAAAAAGAAATAAGCTGCGATCTCCCTGAATTCCCAGCTACTTTTTTGAGGGTTTTGCAGAAAGAAAATTTGGTTTTTAGATAAATGTGGCTCTTTTCTTGCCATGAAAAGTAGTGTTCTCTGGAAAATGGTCCTAAAATGGGCGTCACTGGAACTGAAAAAGAGCCTGAAAATGAATGGGAATTAAGAGGTACATAACCATACTTACTCCCAATGTGAGAACGCCCCCACCCCCAACCTGTACATTTAATTGTTTTGCTGCATACCACATTTTGAAACATTTTTAATTTTTGTACCACATTTTGTACCATTAACATTTTAATTTCCAATTCACAACACACAGCAATGTGCACAAGCAAACAACACACACAAATGTACACATACACAATAGGTTATAAATAATGAAGTGGCATTCAAAGAACAAAAAAGAATAATTTTGAGTTGTTCATACAAAGAAAGGGACTTCTAAATTTCTGAAGAGGTAACATGTGTGACAAAACATGTTATTGCACTACTTATAGTGTAAAAAATACTAGGGCATTGCATAGGAAAGAACTGGTAGAGTGTCAGGGTCATTCTAGCCAAAACATAAACACCCAGGCCTACACATAAGCACCATGTGGTGTTATATATAATACAGACCTTGAGGTCCAAAAAATGGTTCCCTGTTTTTTGGTAGAGACCTTACTAACAACGCATGCAAAGAGTCGCCAAAAAACTACAGTGAACCATAGTATGCTATATTTTTAGTTCATTCTAACAAGAAAGTGTTCAAGTGTTACAAGTGTAACACTTTCTGTGCGTTTCTTGCTAGTTATGCCCTATGTTTCTGGCGTGTTAATGTATTCCAATTGGGCCGGTGAGTGTGGGGCCCTATAGCCCTTTTGCTCAACTCCTCCATATAAGTTTTGTTTTCATACTGTGGAGTATGGAAAATAAAGTTTTGATGCAAATATTGATATATCACCCAGCACTTCTTATAGACTTACTTGTAAGCCAAAGATAGATCACTGGGGCCCTCCCGGACCCTGGACATTGGTTCTTTTTAATACTGCGCTGACACATTTTTTACCCCAATGGCCCGCCCATACGCCCTTTTATACGAACCAACTTGTATCCACGGATTGACAAATTCCCCCAAAATACCACTCGCATGCCGAGACGTTGGAATAGTGTTAGGAAAGTGTTACAGACTCATGTTTTGTGCAACGCTCCTCTAGTGATTCCCTGTCAATCATGTTCGCTCCTCCCACACGATTTATTCAAATCCTCACGGATGTCAATCACCATTGAGCAGATCCATGTGTTGCGGTTTTGTAGTGTCAAAGGTCAAGGCATTCATGCACGCATGTGTATAGCGCTGGTATGATGGTATCGTTGGACGTTGTCTAGAATAATTCAAATAGATTTTTTTAGAATATTTAAAAGTTGAAATGTTGCTGCAGTTGACGAGTTTGATAGTTTTATCTTTTTGTGTAGGGGCACATAAGTTTGGGACTTTTGCTGTCCCAAAAGTAGGAATTGGGGTGTATGTGTGTGTGTGGGGAGGGGGGGGGGGCGGGATTATCGGTGATTTTCATTGATCGCCGGTGAAAGGGGGAAGGGAATTAATTTGCCAAAATACTTTCTCTTTAGTGCCAACATACATTTGTATCATCGGATGAGCATTCACCTTTAACGAAAGACACTGGCCTATATGATAGAAAACAAATCATTTGCATAACAAAAACAAAGAAATAAAAAAAGAGACTTGAAATAAGCTAACCTGTTTTTTTTTGCCAAGAAAGCAGCGGGAATCTCCCTCATATGGCATGGGGAACAAGCAAAAAAAATAAAAACAATAGGGAAAACCAATTCTAAATAAGAAAGTAAAGCAATTGTTTTGAAAGTTTTTCGTAACCGCATTTCTGAGACTGTCGTAAAAACAGGATTGATAAAAAAAGATAAAAAAGAGAAATTCTCAGTACTCTAGTAAGCTCATGGTGGTTTTGTATGCAATATAATAGTCCAGAGCTAAACTCTTCAGGAATCCACTAATGAAGGTCCACGAAGGAAATTTGGTTGGTAACATAATTCCCACTGACGCGGAAAATGATTTGAAATGGCCACGCCCCTTTTTGGCGGGGTCACGTCCCTTTTGAGTGAAGTACTACTGACTGTATCTACAGAACCGTTGGACCTAGGAGGTAGAGAGACACTCAAAATGTGGGGGATGGCCACTTATGGGGGTAGTTATACATTTTTAATCCAAAAGTCAAAGGTTTTTTTTAAGATAATTGTCAAAAACTGATTTTCACCATATTACGTAGTATACAATTTTGAATGAATTCTTAAGGTTTTTATGCCAAAACGGGAAGGGAGTTTCACCTTACACCTTGGATTTTGCTCTAACTCTCCTCAGGGGTAATTTTGGCGGATACTAAGGGGAGGTCACAAATAGAAAATTCATATCCTTTCTTTTCTCAAATGGACAGCCCTTCAAAATTTTGTGACTTTGGCACAAAATGGGTAATATAGGTGGCAAACCGTGTGCATTACATGTAAGTGCTGTTTAACAGTGTATTTGCTCCACAACTGCAATCATTTGGAAACATTTTATTGCACAGAGCTTTGACCATTTGGATTTTCAACTGGGATATAATAGCATTTTAAATGGGAATAATTAAGGTTAATGGGGCTGGGGGGAGTCAAAATGGACCACTCGTAAAGGGAAAATTATATGTTTTCCATTTTATAGGGCTCTTAAGGTAAGTTAAAGAAGGCCAGTACATGTTAGGTCGTACGCAGGGGGTGAAATTCAACAAAAGGTCCAAAATTTAGGGAAGTTTTGACAAAAAAGTCCACTTTGGTGATTGAAATGCTCAAAAAGTCATTTTGGGGGGTTGTTAGGTCCACTTTTAAGCAAAAAAGTAACTTTTTCGAATCCCGCACAGCCCAAATAAATCATGTAATACGGCCCTGGTTAAGGACCTTCAGCAACAAAGTTAAATGCTGCTGAAGGGCCTTTAAATGATCTAAAAGCACTAAAACGTATGTGGGTTGTGACCATGAAACAGACAAAAATTAAGATCCCCCAACCCCCCTCCCTGGTATGTATGGGACAAAAAACAAACTAAGATAACATGAACTTAGACGGCACGCGCACAGCCGCGTGGTGGAATAGCGACTTTAATTCTACAGTGTATTTTTCATTTTGTAGGGGGCCTAATGGCAAGGGTAAAAGCTGTAAAAGCTGCTGAAGGATCGTAAAAATTAAATAATCAAAAATGCCACTAAGTACATGCCGGTGTCCCATGAAGCAGGCTAAAAATTTCATGACCCTAAAAAGTTGGGCCCCATTATACCAATTTTTTTTTTCCCGGCACTACCATTGGCATAGCCAATGGAGGATGGCAGGGTGGCAAGCTGCCAACCACACACAAAAAATCGGGAAGGGGCCAAAAATGGGAGAAAAGAAAAAAGGGAAGACAAAAAAGAGAAAGAAAAAAAAAGAGGGAAGAAGAGAAAAGGGGAAAGAAGAGAGAAAAAGTGGAAATGGGAAATAGAGAATGGGCAAAGGAGAGAAGGGAAAGGTTGGAAGAAAGAGGGAAGGGAGAGACGGAAAGAGGACACGGAGAAAGAAATTTGTGCTCTTGAAAAAAACACTCATTTTTAGCCTTTAAAAGGGAAAACCCAGACCTAGGGATCTCCGCCCCTAGAACCCCACCCTCGTACATTAATCATCCACTCATGCAAGTACAAGAATCGGAGGAAATCTCTTTATTCTGCCCCCCCCCCCCCCACCCCCCCCCCCGGGTCAGGCTGGCTACGCCACTGCCGCACTACGGGCCGCATGGTACCCCTCCAATGAATGAAAACAAAGGGTAAAGTAGTAGTAGTAAATGTAACATTAAATGCCGATCGAATGAGAGAGTGATATCCCAGTTGAGATCCAAAGGGTCAATAGTTCTGTGCAATACAACCGTCATAACGAGCTAAAACTGATTGAGTTTTTGGAGCAAGCACCATTATTAACGGCACTTAAACTAAAATGCACGGTGTCACCTAGTAACTTATAGGCTACCTTTCTATATTACCCAAATTGCTTCAAGTGGTCACAAACTTTTTACGGGCTACCGTTTGAGAAATTGAGAAAATATGGATTTTCTGTTCTTTTTTGTGGTGACATACCCTCCTAACCATATTATCTGGGGGAGGTTTGTTAGAGCAAAATCCCCCCCAATGTCTATGGTGAAATCCCTTCCTGTTTTTTGGCATGAAAGGACCTTATGAATTCATCATTAAGGTATAGTGCAATTATATGGTTGAATGAATGTAGC
>JAMKCH010046384.1:0-18688 GCA_023653785.1 Ophioderma brevispina | reverse complement strand
CTACTGCAATTTGGGCCTATGAGAAAAATTATAATACGTGTTGCTGGAATACAGGGGTTATTAGAACAAGGGAAAAAGAAAACCCTTTGAGATATGCAATATGTTGCGGGTGCAAAATTTACGGGGTAGAAAATACTAACTCTTCACTACAGGCATTGATACTTTGTTTTGATCACACCTGGATAGGGATCCGCTTTTTCGAGAACGTTATAGGCCTACGTAAGTTTGAGGAATATAAGGAAAAAAGAGGGATGTGACGGGAACTACGGTTATCACAGGGGGAGCACTTTTGAGAAGAAAAAAAGTTAACGGAGTCCGAACAGTTATACGGGATAAATATTGACGTTTTATTATCTACACAATGGAAACTACATGAGCTCCCAGGATATGACGAAAAGTACGAGAACTTAAGTTATGAAAAAAGTTTTTTTTTTTTACAATAGAGAAATGTGACTCTTAGAGTAGTCATAACTACAGGATGAGGGAACTATATACGGGAGTTTGGGGAGTATAAAAAAGGAAATATATAAGAATACGGAAAGCTTGCCAAAACACGGAATATAAAAATGTGTTAAAAATCTAGGGAGAGGAAAAAATGGTCAATAACGCGCTTTGGGTGGTGGTATGACGGAAGCTACGAGTTATAGACACGGGGTAGTTGTGAGAAGAAAAATATTAAATCTACGGAAAATTAACAGGATGCGAAATATTGACGTTTTATTATTTAGAAATCTGTAACTTGGCATGATGGGAATTTCGAGAACTGAGCTATTAAAAAGGTTACGAATTCGGGATATGTTGGTGCTGGGGGGGGGGGGTCTAGCTAGAACATGCGCCCATATGCCAAAATTTTTCTCAAATTCATAGCCTGGTATGTGCGGCGCGGCGGTGTAACGCCACTGTGTGTAACCTCTTAGTGATCGCTTCTGTGTCGTGACGCGCTCCTGTTTCAGTGATCGCCTCCCGTCCTATAATAATATGAAAAGTATTATTATTACCCCTGCTGCATTGAGTAGGCCTATTTGCATGTCAAGGGGGAATTTTTTCAAGGCTGTCCAATTTCGCCTTTTATATTCCTTTTGCGAATTGAAATTCTCGCTATTGCTATTGTAACAATGAAAAAAATAAAGGGTCTCAAGGTGGGAAATTTGGAACAGAAAATTACTTATTTGCTGACGCCACTCCTTGTTTTTTAGCGGGGGTTTTGAATCATCACTTACTTTTACAACTTTGATGATTGTGCTTATTTTTTCAGGGGGTAAGTAAAATATGACAAATCTGATCAATCAATATCGGTAGCTTAAACTATATTTCCATCCTTGTTGAGAAGCTATTGTTTGACCTGGAGGATTAATACCTTTACAACGCTGGGGGTTAGTTTTTTTCTTTAAACACGAAGGCCTTATATGATCTTTTTTCCCCCAAACTTCATCAAATCGACAACACATTTAACTGTTGGCGTTGTAGAAATATTCCTACTGGTAAGTATGACGGTTGTTAAATCTTTATTATTACCTTACCCCAGTTAATATTTTTATTCTCTTGTGCTTTGTATCACTATTCCTAAACCCATTTTTCAAGAAACTTAACCAACTTTTTATAAATTTATTTGGAGTGGTGTAAACGATAGAGTTTTAATCGAACTTTGATGTATATTATGATAACGGGGGACTTAGGATGATGATGCATGTAATCTTTTCTGCTGTAGCTCAAACTTAATTTGGTAAGGCATCTTCTTGAGCCGAGTATTCCAATGCGTGGAAGTCAATTAGTGATCGAAGAAAATATACTTCTCTTATAAATGGTTTGAATTTGGACTGGTTTCGGAACCCTAAGAATATCCAAGCAATTTTTTTGAGAAATTGTTTCTTCTCTTCTGGAAATTGACAAAGTCCCTAGGTATGCCTGTTCTATTTTACGAGATCAATTTCATCTGATTCCATTGAAGTTAAATGGGAATGAATGTTTTCAAATTGATGAAGAGATTGATTGGAGTTTTATATTCACCAAAGTAACTTTAAATGTGCTATTGAAACCCAATAAGATCAATTCTATTTTTTAAAATCTTCCATAGGGTAATTGGCACTAATTATTCCTTCACAAAAAGTGGCCAGCATGGAATCCCTAATTTTCTTTTTGTGATGAACGTCCTGAAACCATTCTCGCACTTTTATGTGAATGCAGAAATGTGGTCGCCATTAGGACGAATCTTGTGTACATTCAATACCAAAAACTGGTGAAATGTTTGAAATTTTCTAATATTCTGATTTTCGTTTGGTATTAGGATAAAAGCCAACATGACATTGATTAATTTTATTCTATGTTTTAAAATATTACATACATGGTGTAAATTTAGCATGTCCCTCTCAGTTTCCAGTGTTTTAAAATTTGGTTAAAGTTTAAAGTTAAATACAAGATTGATATAAGATGGTGAAAGAATTAATAGTGATCGGAGACCCTTAAGGAAGAAATGGACCAATTATAAACTAAGGATCAAAATTAATGTTACTTTTTGTTAATTTGCTTCTCTGAGAGTGCCACCGGGCCTGTTTGAGCAATTTGTTGTTGTTATTCCGGTTGATGTTGTTGTCTGTCCTGTTTTGTGGGATTGTTTTGTGACTGTTTGTGTGTTGTTGATTTCTTATTCATTCAATGTATTTTATATCTAAGTCATTTTGTTGGGTGGTCTGGGGTGATTTGGATGTTTTCTCTTTACCACCCAGACCCCAAGTACAGGGAATAAAACATACAAAAACAAAAAACAAAAAAAAAGTTGGGCGTTGCCCGTGTAGAGCAAACTGGAAAGCGATCTGTGGTTTCGCCGCGAAACTTGATCGTAAGTATATAAGTAACTTTTGCTAAGAGCTTTTACGATTTCTACAAGTTGTGAATTACGTTGCGTTCGCGAACAATGGACGTTAGACAGACGTAGGAACACCTTTTCGCATAAGTTAGGATCATTAGTACGTGTATTTTGTTTGGGTTGCCAATTGCAATAGGTACGAGTCGGTGTTGAATGCCGCTCTAGTAATATCGATATTAAGGGATTTTAGAAGCATACGTTGGTTTGGGGTTAGTGGCAGACTTAGAGAAACGGGTTCAGTTACTCGGGACTATAGACCCCTCGCATATTAGAATTCCTCCTGGTGTGAGAGAACCGCTGTTAAATTGCTTGTGATTATTAGCGTGTACTTTCGATCTCGGGATTAAGATGGCCTACACCAGCACGGGAAAATGGCATTAAGATACCAAAGAGGGCGGGCTATTTTCCTCATTAGGAGTCACTCTTATAGGTTGGGAAAGACAAAATTTTATTTTAAAAAAAGTAAAATTATATAGGCCATATATATGGACATCGATTTGGAGCTGAGAAGTCCACACAGTGATGGTATGCATGGACAAGATTTTGTACTGGAAAATTTTCTGATTTGTTAGAATTCTTAGGGCCGACAATTCTCGGGAAATCTCTGACGTCGCCTTTAAGTGAAACTCGATTAGAGGTGAATTAATATCTGATACCTCTTTCTTTCATGTCTTTTTAACTTTTGTTTCTTTCTTTCTCTTTATTCTTATTATTTTTTGTTTCTTCGTTCTTTCCATTCTTGCATTATTTTATGTGGCGTGACAGGGATGATAGATGGGCCAATCTGTGTGGATAGGAATGCCACATGCTTACAGACAACATGATTTTTGATATTAACTTAACAAGTTTAATATGTTTTTGTTAACTTAATGTATAATGCACCGATTTCGCTCAAATTGCGCAATTACATTGATTATTCAGCCAATCTGACTGTTATGATTAATTGACATATCCATTGAAAAGAAGAGATCTGCGAGTTGAGGTGCTATTATATCTTATTATGCGTTTCAGGATTGCCGCCTCCCTTCTTTTCTGGATATAATGCTGTTGGTACATATATTGCTAACAAGATGGGTGGAATGGGAACAGCGGACCGGTTTGTTCACTTCCCACACTCTACGAGTGTGCTACGTGTACTCATGCCCACACGTAGTTTTAATCGTAATCTGGCTTTCTCGAGACACACGTAGCCTACGTCCAGTTTTGCACGAACGCGTAAAATCTTAGTAGTAACTTAATACGTCGCAACTAGGGCTACGATAGTCTTACGACTGCTTTCGCGAACAACCCTGGATCCGATCTTGATCTGCGCTGCCGTGTAGATTAATTGCCCACAATCATTACATATTTTATTGGACAATGACAGTCACCCTCGACTTTGCCATTCGCTGTATCTACCGAAGTGGTTTTAACTTTATTATCAATACACAAATAATAAACAAAGAGTGAGACAAACTAACACAAAGTATCTAAATAGGTTCTTTTTCTTAACAACGCAGCTTTAACTGGCATAAATGTTACTCCTGAGAATGTTATTACAATTTGAAGAAAGATAATGTAGAGGCGAAGAATGTTTTCTACAGTCCCGTTTTGTTTAACATAGATTGGCGGGAAGTTTGCTCAACATGTTATTATTGTTGATCACATTAAAAAAAAATAGGCCCCTATTTCTTTTCATACTGCTTAAATGTTTATTGCATAAGTAAAATTAAAACTTGCAGTGTTAAGAGCAAAAATAAAAGATTAATTCCAAGACAACGAGAATGAAGCTACGATTATGTTGTATGTTCTACCCGTATGACGGTCTTTTGAGAGAAACGTCTGTAAATATTCTTCTTGTTTTATACATACTAAGTTACACACACAAATAACATTGAATTATTAATTCCGCTGCACGTAGGAAAGAAAAATAGATATAAAATCATATGGCTAGTAAGATTTTATAAATACAATCTTTTTTGTTCGGGACAATTTTAGTTCTACCTTTAATGCTGATATTATTGTAGGCCTATTGTATCTGAATGGTGGTAAACTTTGATAAAATAATGAATAATTGTAATAAGACACATTTTTGAAAGACCATAAGAAGGCCTACCAAAGTAATCTCAGACTCAACACTGTCCCTTTTCATCAGAGTCAGTCTGGCAGCGAATTCCTATCGCGAAGTTTTTGCCTGATACAATTGCTGCAACATAGACAGATAGAGGAAGCTACTGCAGTAGTCCAATTGTGATGTGACAAAGCGTTGTGAGAAGTTCGAGTGGGATCAAGATTGATTGATTGATCGGTTGATTGATGGATTGATGGATGGATGGATGAATGGATGATGATTGATTGATTGATTGATCGCTCGATGATGATGAATAAGGGGCCTCATTTTATATTAGCGATACTCAGTTTTCTTTTTAAAAACCCTAGACCTCGAACTCTGCCAAATATGAGAAAAACCATTTGTGAGAATGATTTTCTGCAGAATCTCGCATTTCAGCTTAGTTTGGCCGGAAAAAATAAAAATCGGTCACGCGGGTGATGGGAAATAAAGCAAATACGTAATAGTTAAATATAGTAGGATGAGATACACTAGTCAGTGAATTAAATAAACAGCTGCTCATATTATCATTTTTCCGTTGGTTGGAGAAACCGGTACAAAGTCCACCATGAAAACCACAAGATAACCAGGTGCTAAATGCTCGTGTCCTGAATTTCTCAAGACACTTAACCCTAAATATTTGGGTATCATTATGTACCATTTTACGTCGAGTGTACAACCGCGTCGAGTTTTTTTCTCTCTTTTCGATCCACCCGAAGGCTAAGCCTTTTATTGTGCTTTTATTTTCATCATAAACACGGAACAAGAGACAGGACAAAGACTTCCAAGACCCCTCAACCACAAACTCTCTCTCACACAAACCACTCAACTCACACACGCACTCCTGGAATTATAACATGCAGAAACATGATAATTCTATGAACCGTCAGCCAGAAGGTTTTGGTTAGACGAACGAGTACCAATATCTGAACATGGGAAAATTCAGAGAAAAAATATAAATTTGTAAATAGAAAGCTGCCGGGACCCGTTGTTGCGTGCAGCCCCAGGAGAGGGGTAAAGTACAATGGGGGGCAAATATGAAATGCTCTAAATCTAATGAAAATAGTAGTCAATTATTCCTTAGGTTACCAGGAGTCAAAAAGCAATTGGGTCAACATGGTTGTGCTCCTTTCCAAGATATTGGGAAAATAGGCAAAGTCAGTTGTTTATCAAGAAAGGTCAAACAATTGTAATACCAAGATTTCTTGCTAAAATAATATAAAAAAAAACAGATTGAATGGAACTGATTCAAAATATGCTTTTTATTTTGCATAGGGTGGTTCCCTTCATGAGGGAGGGGGAGGGGATAATGTCCCCGTCCCATAGAGTCCAACAGGGATTTTTGTAACCCATTCCATTTAACAACAGGACGATGCCGAAATTGCAAAAGCAGTTCATATTTGGATTCAGTGATCATAAAAAACATTTAAAAAAAATTATTTTACAAACATCAAGGGGTATTGCAAGGGTGACCTTTTGAATAAACAAAATGACCTTTAGCTATTTCCAAAATATCTTGGAAGGAAGCACCACACGCGTGACCCAATTGACTTTTTACTCCTGTTACCTAAGAAATAATTGAGCTATATATATTGATTGACAGAGTTCAAACATTGACCCATAGTAACTTACCCCTCTCCTGGGGCTACACGCACAAACAGGTGTCCGGCAGACTTTCATATTGCAAAATTATATTTTCTCTGAATTTTCGTGTTCTAGATATTGGTCTCGTTGTCTAACAACCTTCGGGCGGATGCTCAGTATACGATAAAATGTACATGTAAGTAAGTGAAAAGTGTGAAAACGGGATAAATTTAACGTTTCCTTATGATAACTACATGAAGCTACATGATATGCGGCAAAGACATTAGGGCATCAACGGGGCCGTTCGTATCACATATTATAACCAGATAAATACATTGTATGATTGGTATTCCTACAATCTTTAATTTTTCCTTTTAAATGGACCGTATTTCGACCAAATTTTATTATTCTCGCTTTCTAAATTCAAAGTTAACTTATAGAGGATTCAACCCAATCGTGTCACCTCTAGTATTTTTTGCGAAGGTATTGGCATTAAATGAGGAGATGTGCAGGGGTGGAAAAAAATTCCACGCTAACATGTTAAATTATTCAGTCAATCAGGACGGTCACGCGGGGTACTGATTTGAGGTCCAAATACTGGAATTCAAAAAAAATAATAATTATTGTTCGGAATGGCACTACATATCTATAGTTGGTTCTGAATAAGGCGTGAAAGGGTGTTTGGGAGTTAAAATCCAGGGATATCACCATCTTTCTACCAAAACAAAGACAGGGATCATCATAGATCTGACGGTCATTTATGAGGAGAACCTATCCAATGCACATGCAAGAATTAAATGAAATACCAAGATCGTGACTGATGTGAAAACAGAGGATGATCTATACTACGTTCCAATATGTAGGGAGCAGAGGTTTGTAATACATCAGTCAACAAATGTTTGGCATCCTTGGGCATTCTAAAGGAAAAAGAGGAACTCTCTTAATTCTTAGATTATTGTAAGTACGGTTACTGAAATTTTGGGGTGTTAAAAACAATCCTTTAGATTCAATTTAAAATCTTGAAATGATGAATTAAGTTTGTTAAGCGAATTTAAAGGTTTTTTTTAATCAAAAGCACTATTGACTTAAGTCTATTACACGGAATTAAATTTTTAAAAAAAAAAAAAAAAAAAGGGTTTGTCACTAATTCCAGTCTCGGTAGACTTAAAAATAAGTCTAAGGAATAAGAGAGTACGGCTAAGAACCGATAAGAACAGCCAAAATTGCACTCAAGAGCGAGCTTATCATCTGGCTCAGAGAGCTCAAAGGCATTCAGACAGATGAGCTACAAGCAACTCCAGCATATGCTCTGGGGAAGTGGAATGGTTGTGGAGCGCTCACAAACACGGTTTAACCCGCCAAAGTCTGGTCAACCCAGAGACTCAGAAATACCTAATCTAGACTAAGGCTACTGTATAAGGTGAATTTTCCCTAAGTCACATTCATATGGGAGATATATACAGGAGTGCTTATCTTAAAGGATAAACACTAGGCTCCCAAGGTGACAGCGATGGTGTTCTATACCATTGAACTCTTCCTCCTGGACCCTCGAATCCAAGTATAGGTAGATTTTTGTGTGGTACTCTCAAATTGTGGGTCACTTTTTCAATAGGGGCCAATGTAAGATTACACAGGGGTAAAATTTAAAATATGCCAATATGGCTTACATTTCAACGTGATTGAGCCATTTTTTGAAAGTTGACTCCTGTGTAACTTTAATTGGCCTGTTAAAAAGTTACACCACAATTTAAGAGTACCTAGCATTGGATATAGATGGTTCATCTAACAAAAAAAATACCAAAGGTTTTGTCAAACTTTTTGTAGTGGGAAGGGGGCGGGGGTAAGCGATGATGTTTGACGTGGGTCCATGCTCCTGCTCGAACTATATTGAAAAACATGTAGGCCTAATCCAATAGCAGAGGAAAATCAATTCACTCTTAAAATCATTGGTTGACGATTTTAAATCTAAGAAGACTTGTAAGCGGGACAAACTTGTTGTGGATTTAAAATTAAAAGTCATGATAAAACATTATTTAATATAAGTCCTTAAGATGTCAAACAATTAAAATGACTGAAAACTCAGTTCAAAAGCAAATGAGAGGGACTTATGTTTAAGTCTAAAGACTTATTTTCAAATCCAAAAAGTTTGTCCCTGCTAACAAGTCTCTTAGATTTAAAAATAAGTCCAAGGATTTTAGAGAGAATGCTTAATGAAAGCTTCAAATCAAACGTAAAAGCATTTATAGCAACATGACTCTCTTAAACTTCTGACTAATCGTATTTGACTAGTGGGTTTCAATGAAACAATCTTGGTTCTTCGAGCGAACAAGTTGGGATTACTTAATCGCCCAAAATTTGTCCCCCCGTTAGATCGTTCTGTTTGCAACACAAATCCAAAAAATACAGTACAAAAAACGGTAAAAGGCAAAAACAAAAAAATAGTTTGTCTCAAAGTGATGGTGGCTTGAAAGTAATGCGGGGCGGTATTTTAATTTTTTTTTTGTTTTTTATTTGAACTCTTTGTGCTCGGCACTAAAAATCAAGTGCATGCGCCCCTGATCAATTTCACCTTGTGGTGGATATCTACCATGGTATTCGAAGTCTGCAGTCATGCCCCACAAAGTATCAGAACAAAACAAAAAACAACATCAGCGATTTCCTGCCTCAGGTCCACACATGGATTTCCCCAAACAAAGATTTCAATTGCAAGATCGGTAAGAGTTTTGTTCTTATCAGTTTTGTGGAGGATCCATTTGTTTATAGTTGCGATTCAAATTTAACTTTAAGATAACACGTATCATCGTGACTTTCCGAAGCAAATGTATTACGCGACGTGCAAATGACATATGCCCCGCACACCAGTAAATAAAGTGACGCATTGAAATACACGTAAATTATACCTGGTTGAAGGCGCGATTTTGAAATGAGCGGCAGATTTGCAAGAATCATATATTCAAGGGATTGCACATGATAAAACTGTAATATGTAATTAATGTATGGGGTCTTCAATTGGATGGGCGATTAGCGACGATAAACAGCAACTTAGTGCCAGTCCACCCTGCACACTTACCGGAAGTATATTGCCATTTATTTGGGGGTGGAGTATTTTCACTTCGCACGCTGATGCCCAGTAAGTATCGTCTCTGCACTAACATCAGACGTAAAAAAATGTCAGTTACCGCCAGAGTAGCAGAACTGCGTGAATCGTGCATTTCAAAATTTCAGTTTTCAACAAAAATTCGTAGTCATGCTTTTTTTTTGAAAAAAAAAATAAAAAGTGTCGGCATAACTTTTTCAATCAGGCCGAAATTTCCAAACGCGCGCGTCAGTTTTGAGGACAAAACATTTTGTTTTGGGCTAAATATAGATCCCACGCCAGCGTTGAAGATGTTGCGTTTGGGAAGTGTCCGATAAGATCGGGAGGTTTATAATTCATTGGAAAATAGTTCGAATGAAATTTACGTTTCAAGGTAGCAAGAACTTAAAAAAAATATAAGCTAATATAGATGTTTGCCATTGAATTTAGATTACCATTCAGACTTAAGATAATAATGGCGCATACAGCGAGGTCCGATTCAAGCATTGGGGTTCACGTAATTAGATTGTTTTCTGTTAAAAGCATGATCAGAGGACATCTAAATGTGGTATTATGGATCTTCGCTGCAGCCCACGAGCTTCAAGCACAAGTGTCTTTGAGGGAACGCCATCGCATGTCTCCTGTAGCGTTGAAACAGTCCTTCAAACGAGGGAAAACAGCTTCAACTTTCTCCTTCATCGGCTTCAGAACATCGTCCACGCTCATGTCTTAAAAAGGCCAACACGGGACACCAGAGACATTTCAAATTGCCGCTGCTGATGATATAGGTCTTGTGCAGGTCCTCACCTGTATGAAATGAGAGAGTTGGCGGATAGTAAAACTGATCCATACACACAGAATTTAAAGGTTGAGAGGGGGAAGAAAAACAGGCAAGACTTATTGTGCTAGTAAATGAATAAATCTGGATTAAGAGCGTTTCTCGGTGTTTTCACAGGAAAGCAAATGCAAACAAAATACATGTGAGGTCACATGTTAATCGGTCTATAGACATAGGACTAATAATAGTCAAGTTCGTCCTCGATCAATTTGGTCTAATATGACCTTGGAATGTTGATACATTTGGGTGTAGGATAGGATGCGGACTTAAAGTGTATTCATTATTTCACCCATTGGTCCTGACCGTGACTCTGAGATCGAGGTGTCAAAAGGAACATTTAATGCTACATTGTAACAATTGACATGGGGTGAGGTGTATCCGATGTGACATCATTCAAAGATTTACATGTTGACATCTGATGCCATTTCTTGGGGCATCTGGAGTCTGAGGTGGTTTAGAAATATTTAATGGCGGGGCTATATGGCTACCAAGTTTGGACCTGGAGACTGAGAAATATTTAATGGCGAGAGGGCTGTATAAGACAAAGACCTTTTATACATAACAGAACAAAGACCTTACCTACACCGAAGAACTTCCTCTCCTAAGCTGCGTTATGGAGACCAGAAATTTCTTTACCAATCTTTGGTATTTATCTGGTCGGAAATCGTCCGCTACAGTATGGTCTTGTCGGTTTAGAGGAGGTAATGACAGCCTCCTGTGACCAAATGGAAGCTGACTCTCAAAAGTGACTTCTCGAACCACCTTGCATTCAACTGATTTGAGGAAGTAGATGTTGTCTGGATCTTCTGAGATATACTTAATAGCAACCTGCAATAATGGTATAGACGTGGGTTCATTTAGCATGTCATTTTCTTGTATTTTGTTTCGCAACAAATGCACCAAGGGGTCGTATGCCGCCAACGAAGTCATTATTTGTGCTATGAAGGCAGTGCGTTGCATTGTTCTGGATAGCGTCTATGTCCAACTGCAATCCAGTATGCAACAAATTGAAATTCGTTTTAACTTGCATTGCCGTAGGTTGCATCAAGTTGCAGCAGAAAGTGATCGATAGATCGGAAGAGCGCACGACTGCACGCAGTTCAGTGGAAGTATATGAACGGACCTTAATGCATTAGTTACGATGTTAAAAGACGAAGAAAAGAACTTTGAACAAACTTATTTCAGAGCCACGTACGACACGACAGTGGTTGTCGGTAACTGTGGGTTGTTACAAATATTGAAGAGCCACCATAGTGAGGTGGTGGTGAGAAGTCTATTACAGCGGGCGCATCGATGGCATGGCAAGAGTCGATCGATTGCCTACTGTGAAAAGGCCATTATAATTAAATTATCTCCTCACTTACCGATTTTGGGGATTATTCCATTATAAACGTTCTGTCATTTGTCGCTCGTTAACTCTTCACGCGCCATTTTTTTTTTTTTTCCAAAAAAAACAAAAGATTCAATGTATCGCGAAAGCAAGATACAGCGTCTCCAATCCTGTTGGTACTCCGCCGCAGTACGCTATCAAAAATCGGATTTACTTGTCGCGACGCAGGGAATTCCGAATCATATCACAATAAATTTAGGATGTAAAAAAAATATTAAAAATGATTGATATTCCATATTGAAGTAATAGCAGGCGACCGAAAAAATGCAACTTATTATACGGTAACGACCAATAGATATTGAGTTTTAGGGGCGCGGGATTTTTTTATTATTTGCCATAGCCTAAATAAACGCATCAATGGGGGTTCGGCAAATGATAACACACGCGAAACCTGAGAACGGTTTTGCCCCTAATTGATGTGAAAGGCGGGAGGGCCAAAAATCTAGTTAAAAACTAACATGTCCATAAACTTGAATAACCAGTTTGTAATTTATTTCAGCTGGCTTAAGATTGCAATTTAATGTACTCATTTGATACCGTCACCAACGCCTTTCGACCATGCTTTGAATGGAATTTATCCACCAGCAATTTCGAGTCGGTATTGGGTCGATTTCTGGCCCCAAACCAGTGTTAGTTTTGCCAAATGTTATTTTCCGTGTGAGATAACAAGATACTAAATACGCAGGTGTTCCACAAGTGTCCATCCTGTACCCCTTTAAGTTTTATCGATGACAGTAGATCTGGACCTTTTACAAGAGAAACCCATATGTATGCCTCCCGATGTTGCCCTCGTGACTTTCAAATTAAGTCTGGGGAAATAGGAATTCAAAGTGGGCGAGTCTTGGAACGTCTTTGGAGCGGCGCGCGCCTAAATCCAAGACCGTCTCAATGCATCGGAGAGAGATAGTCTGTCCACACTATACCCCTTAGGCCGACGTGTACCAAAATCGGGATAAATACATGTCTAGTAAGCTACCGTCGCTAGTAATGTACTCCCTTGATGGGGGGGGGGGGGGGGGCAATAACGAAAAGCGAGGGAAAATTGTCCGCTGGTAAGCCACCAGGCAAGGTCACCCACACCGTGTAAAAGGAGATATAAGCCTAGTTACCGAAGTCATGCGTGCCGGGCCAAATAGGGACAACGAGATAAGCGTGAAGCTAATGTGCGTGAAGAGTCAAATGAATCGAATGGCCCTATTCCTTTATCGTTGTAGGTGGACTATGATCCAGCGGACTATAAAAAACTTCTACACGGTTGATGCCCAGAAGAATGGCATCTATATATCGATGTTCAAAGTTCCCTGTTCGTGCCACAGTGGTTCATATCGTACCTTTACAGAATGTATGGTTGCTGTTCTACGAGGCCGTGAAGAGTGCGGTTCACCAAATGACGAACCTGCCTGAATTTCGGCAACTATCTGCGTTATTGTTTTTCCTATAATGTTAAGCGGCCAAATCATCATAAAAATCAAGTGATTTGTAATAATTTTACACATATGCTACTTATATATATAAGGCTTTCACACGAGCCAGCGAGCGAATCGACTTTTGCGATCGATCACCGTTTTGACGATAGTGCAGCCGTGTCTGAATACAAGACGCGCACATGCGCAATAGCGCATTAGTTACGATGTAATTTGTAATAAAGTTTTCCAACGAAAGGATTTAATGAGATGCTGCTCTCGCGAAATACTCTTTTGAGGCATTTAACGGCTAGTGGTTGTAGTTGACTTTTTAAATGCTAAGGTACATGGCACTTTTATTTAAGTGTAAGACTTGTCACCTGTTTGTTTCCGCACAGAAATTGGAGTTTTCGTCATTGAAATTGAACGGACTGAGTAAGAAAATTCAAAATGGTGGAGACAATCTTACGTCAAGTGCATATTGGAGCAGTGTGTGTTGTGATTTGAGGAAGCACAACAGCTATATGTGTGTCAGAGGTTGCGAAGTATTATAATGAATTTGGTGGCTGGTTTGACGTCTATAGATAGCGATCGATCGCAAAAGTCGATCGATCACAGTGTGAAAAGCCTTATATGGTCCATGATGGACCATATAATGCCAGTGTATGTATCATGCAGTGTATTGACGATAAGTGATAAACTAATCTTGCGGGGAGTACCACAAAGAACTCATTCAACAAAATAACGGAATTCACTGGGCGTACCCGGGGGGGGCTTGGGGGATAAAAGCCCCCTCAAAGTTCTCAAAGAAAAAAGAGGAAGGAAGCAAGAGGAAGTGAGAAAGAAAAAGAGGAAAAGAGAAGGAGAAAATAAGAAAAAGAAGAGAACAGGGTACTTTATTTGATTTTTAATGCAAATGCGGACAAAAAGTGTTGGAAGAAGAACGCATGGAAAGCGTTTCAGGTCTTGAAAAACCCTAAAACAAGGAGCTCTCAGGGGTGCTCTGCCCCCTGGAACCCCGCCGGGCGTTGCCCATGGAACCCCACCAGGGGCCCTAAGGCGGGCACATGGACCCCACCCGTTAGTCGATCCGCCGCTCCGCCGCTTCGCCTATCATTGGTAGAACATCTTTAGTCGCCCCACTCATAAAATTTCCTGGGCAAGCCTATGAATTCGCTATCCTATGCGCATTCAGAGGCATGTTCTGACCTTTGCAAATCTATATATTAATATCATGGCTGTGTGATCGTTCTCTAGCTGCGGGGGCGTCTGTTGACCGCGTCTATTTTCTCGGAGACCGAGGTTCGAAAGTTCCGAAAACTTGGTGGGTTGGTGCCCCTGACCGTCCGAAGACACGTTTGTATGATATGGATCAAAGATCATCGGGGGTCATTTCAAGGTCAAAGGAGGTCAAATGGGGAACATTGGTGTATGGACATGAAACTTGGAGGGTGGGGTTGATTGTTGATTGTAAAAAAAAAAAAATCTCAGGTAGGACAACGTCATCAGGGGTAATTCAAGGTCAAAGAGATGGGCAAAAGGGGGTCAACTTTGGTGTATCCAGACGAAACTCTTGGTCGGGCTGGTTACGAGTGTTGGATGCCGATCGCTCCAAGCAAGGTGTCGCGAAAACGGGGACCGCTATAGTAGTTAATATTCAATTATAGTTAAACTTTTTATATGGCGTGGGCCTGACCAGCATTTCCTAATCAGAATGATCTTTAAACCACGATATTTGCTGAATTTATGTTCTTGCCGTTCCTATTGCACTGGGTCTGAATGCAATGAAGGTGTGAAATAAACAACAGCATGTAAATAGTGATGTTGTTTGTCTTACTGTCCTTTTAATCTGTTTCCTGTGACTTCAACCTGTACCGTACGCTAGGATGAAATAGAAGGAAAGCCTGGGTCGCCCTGTTTCCACGATCAACTCGACCTTCTTCAAAAGGAGTCATAATGTAATACACAGTCGCTAATCATGTTTGAAGACTGGAATACTCATGAAGCAGTTTAGTGGAAAACAAACAATTTTAAGCGGATAAACCACCTTAAAGGTGCAATAGTGTAGGATTTTAGCTAGCGTTATTGAAACTAGGCCCTATATGGAACGCAGTATTAAAACTTCAAGCAAGACTGCCAAATAGGGCCTACTTCAAAATGGACAAGAGTCACGATGTATACCCCTCTTCAAAGTTCTATGATATTTTTATTTTGTGCTTAGGGAATAGGGTATTTGTTAGGTAAGGCCCATACATAAAAGGATTTTTTTTTCCTGTACAATTTAAAGAGGGTACATATGGCCACTCTTCCAAAATTGCCAGTGAAGTCTTATTTAAAACTATACAAACATATAATAACAATGAATAATGAGATCGGTTGTCCGTCCGGCTCTGGTTTCGTTACGTGAAGGGGCTGTATTTGGCCTCTTGGCGGTGGGAAGAGGGACAGTCTGACCTTTGTCGCAGGGTTTCAGAGGACCCAAGAGGTCAAACGTCATATAGAGATCAATTTGTCGTTGAAATGCTATGGACTATCAAATGTGGTCAAAAGACCGCTGAACTGAGCAAGAACAAATCGGACAAAAAAATGCATTTATTACCTGTACCGATCAACAGAGATTGATTTGGGGGGTCCCGGTATAAAGAAACTGATCGAGTGTCCTCCTTGAGAGAAGGTCCTATACTATCATAGCAACAGGACGAGAATAACCGGGACCTGTAGACGAGGCCATTTAGGTACAGTGCTGCAACAAACGGCGGCCGGGGTAAGGGTTTATTGCATTGGTATAATCTTCATTTGGTGCTGAATAGCATTTGGTCTACTTTCAATGGTCTAAACCCATATTGTCTATAAAAAATCAATCGTGTCTAATAAACATTAAGTCTAATCATCCAATTATCAACACCAAAATGCCAATAGCCATGTCTTAATGATATGCCCATTAGGTCTAATGCCCATTTCGTCTAGCATCCATTTGGTCTAATAACACAAAAACCATTGTGGTCTCAATTCCCCATTTTGTCTAATAGTTCCTCTGGTATAAGTATTCCATCTGGTAATATCTTCTTGGTCTAATATCCATTGGTCTAATATCGTCCATTTGTCTAATATCCATTGGTCTATATCCATTCTGGTCTAATATCCATTTGGTTAATATCCATTTGGTCTACTATCCATTTGTCTAATGCCCCCTGGTTCAAGATCTATTTGGAGATAATATACCCATTTTGGGACCAGATTGACATTAGAACCAAATCGTATATTAGAACAACTGGATATTAGACCAAATGGGTATTGGACCAAATGGGCATTAGACCAAATGTGTATTATACCAGATGAAATTAGGACCAGATGGATATTA
This sequence comes from Ophioderma brevispina, assembly GCA_023653785.1. Lineage (NCBI taxonomy): Eukaryota > Metazoa > Echinodermata > Ophiuroidea > Amphilepidida > Ophiodermatidae > Ophioderma > Ophioderma brevispina. The sequence goes on along the minus strand of JAMKCH010046384.1, from coordinate 2,084 downwards.
GACAATGGATATTAGACCAATGGGTATTAGACAAAGGGGAACAAATGGATATTAGACAAAATGAATATTAGGCCTAGGCTGGGTATTAGACCAATGGCATTAGGCCAAATCGGGATAGACGATATGGATATTGACGAATGAGATTTAGACCAGATGAATATGAGACTACCTGGTATTATAACTAAATGGTTATTCGACAAATTGGTATTAGGAAATATGGCATTAGGACCAATGAAGTTAGCCAAAATGGCCATTAGGCCAAGTGGGATTAGACCAAATGGCAAAGTCACCCGAGTAAGTACGTAATTCCTGTTTCTAAAATTGAAAAAATAAATGAAAACCAGTGTTTGAAAATTCTCAAGACTGGAATAATAACGAAAGGATTGTGGGAAAAATGGATTCGCCCGTAGAGATTGCGTGTTAACTCTTCCGTGTCTGCGAGTTACCGAAGTACCGACAAAAACGTTCAAAAATTTTCTCGCTAGGTTTCTAAGGTTCAGAACCCAATTACGATAACATATTCAAAACAAAACATAGCAATTACGGACCCTCTTATGCCAAACTCCATAAACCCCGCCGTTGCCCGGAGATATTTTGAATTTAGTTTCATTTGCACACATTCGCTATGACGGACTGATAAATCACGTTAATCTCTCGCGCATGCCAAATTTAGATATATATTTCGCAGTCTGGGACCACAGCCTAACACACTTTCCGGACCGCCGTATCTGAACAAATGATTAATGACACCCTAAATATTTTCCAAAAGCAACTAATCATTCACCGACTAAAAATATGGTTAAAATGTCTGCGACATTTTGTGGTCAAAAACTTGTGACATGACTCTTTTTGTGGTCATAATTTTGACCCCAACCACGGTGCATAGCTGACTTGGCGTTTTTAAGTGTGTATAAGCACTCAATGGAGAACACAATAGACAGATGGGTGTAGGACCTGTATTATTGACACACACGGATTTTTTAGTTTTTTTTATAGACCCAACTAAACGCATCAGCGCAGTGTTTGGCATATGATAACACACGCGGAATCTGATAACGTTTTTGCCTATATGCATGTGAAGGTGGGAAGGGCGAAATGCTATTTAAACCTGCACGTTCCATCTTTATAACCGTTTGTAATTATTTACAAATAAATCGGAGGTCAAGGGTCACACCCTAGGCCTCCAACACACACGGGATTTCTTATGGTTGACATATGGGGTCATATGGGCATGAAGGTAGGGAAGACAGTCTGAACGTTTGTAATCAGTGTTTCAGAGTCCCAAAGGGCAAAGGTCATCTAGACTCAATTTGCATAGCTGTGCGTTTCGTTATGATTTGACACATGGGTCTGATATTTGGCATAAAAGTAGGGAGCACAGTCTGGCCTTTGTTAACAGGGTTGCAGAGTGACCCACGTCAAATGTCATCGAGAGGTCAAGTTTGCGTAGAAACAAACCCTATGACCACCGAATTTGCTCAAAAGAACCACCGACCTGAGCAAAGAGCAAACTGAGGTCAACGGTCAGCTACCATAGGTCAAAGGTCACACCGGGTGAATGCACGAGAGAATTAATGCGTAAACTTTATATATAACGCTGTTCTTGTATAATTGAGATAATTATGAATAATGATCTGCAGTGCCACTTGACTGAATGTCTTTATCATAATGTCCTCATTTACGTGCTCCTCATTGCTTTGTCAACAACAGATACGTGTTCGAGCATATACTTATCATTATCCGCAAAACTAATGGAGGTCACTGACGTGCTTTCTTTCCTCCCAAGGTATTCTTCCTCAGAATGATCTTTAGCTGCTGCATAAGCGTCGCTTACAGTTTGTACCTTGCATTTTGAAATACCGCATTGAATGTGAGTCGCTCCCCTCCCCCTGGCCGTCATCGTCTTGAACTGTGAACGTCTTTATGTTCTTCTCCTTTGAGAGCTTTAGCCCAACGAAGGTTGTGACGAACGTATTGAAACAATGTCGGGAACCGTTGTATACTGAGTCCATTGGGTCGTCCTGCAAAATTGTACAAAATAAAAATAAAGTTTAGCTATATCACAGAACTAGAAAACAACTTGT
>JAMKCH010046383.1:0-12772 GCA_023653785.1 Ophioderma brevispina | reverse complement strand
GGTGTTTCACAGATTTGGGTCGAGGTCCCCGATGAGCCGATTACAGGGGCATTCTTGAAATCTATAAATTCCTTCTTGTTCCACAACTCAATTGCTATAATCACACTAACTAAGTCAGAAGAACCGCTGACCCAAGGCCCATATAGGGTGTTCATAGATTTGGGTCAAAGGTCCGCTGTCTGATTAAAGGCATTCTTTAAAAAATCTATAAATTCCCTTCTTGTGCCTCAAATCATTTCCTATACTACCGAACATGCTCAGAAGAAACATGATCCAACGCCCCTTATGGGGTGCTCATAGATTTGGGGTTAAAGGTCATGTATACTGATTAAAGGAGCATCTTTGGAAATACATTATGTTTCTTTTTGTTCTTTAGCTACGCCTGTGCTGGGGACCTTTGTGGTTCAAGAACCGCCTTGTCACAATTAATGTCCCACAGTGGAAAATGTTGTGACACCCCTGGGATGGTGTCAAATAAAGCATAGAAATAAAAATACTATAAATGTAAAACCTGGGGTGCTACTCATAAATGTCTCTTACTTATCTCATGTGGGACTTCTCAAGATTACTATCTGCACAATATAAAATGTTGTGCCCCCAGAGTGGTGTGCCAATACTAATAACTGCTGAGCTACAGCACCATTGGTGTTCTTGTTGATTTTAATAAATGCCCCCTTTGGAAAATGCACCCCCCGGGTGTTTTATTAGCATACGGTATTTTAAAAATCAAAATGGGCTCACTGCACCCCTTGGTTTACATGTCCTTCATTCAGTTAAACATGATTTACCCGACTGAATGCAAGGAGCATTTAAATAAATGGGTGGCACAGCCTGTTTTTTGCAAGGTTTAAGCCAAATTAGAGTTTGTACTACATCCCCCGGGTGCAGTATACTATGACTAAGAATGTTAAATGGTGGACCCAAGCGGAAAGCCCAAGCATTCTATAATAAAGATTCCTTTAAAAAGGAGGGGCCCCACGAGTGAGTCTTGTTTGGGTTGTTCTGTGGTTGGGAAATACTTAAAAGAAAGAAACGGTAATATACAATATCAGATTGAATTTGTGAAGTTTTTTTTTTTTTTTTTTTTTTTTTAAGTGTTTTGAATTAAGTAGTAAAAATATATATATTGAAATACCAGAATTATATGAACAGTTTTGAGTTGTTGGTGAACCGTATCAGATTTAACCTTTGAGGCATTATATAACTTTGTCACCACCCTAGGGCCCCTGTCTGACTACCGACCACATGGTTCCTTTGCAACTATACAAGGTCTTTTCTTCATTTCGAACCATCCAAGACCCCTTCCACAACTGGCTGGGAGCCCTTCACAGCTATCACAGAGCGTCTTTCCCCACTGAAACCCAGATCCCCTCTCTCTACAAATAGTGCCTTTCTCAACTACAAATAGTGGCCCTTCTCACTAACCCGGTCCTCCTTCCAACTACACAGACACTTTCTACATTACCTCCACACCTTATCCTTTTTTTATCTATATTACACTCCCACTACCCCCATCCCAACTACCCAATGTCCTTTTTTGGTATTACAATTGATTCCGCATGCGCTTGATGGAATATAAATGGCAAATACCTCATTTGCATACCATGAAACTTCTACCAGATTTCCTCTCACTCTCCCAGATTCCTTTCCCAACTACCCCCGTGGGTTCTCTTTCCAACACCCCAGGGTTTCTCTTCCAACAACGCCAGCCAACACCCCTTCACCAACACAACCTCCAATTCAGGTTTCTCATTTTCACCAATTGAAAATTGAAAAATTACTTGAAAAAAAAACCCTATAGTTTAATTATTTTTTATAAAATTAGTGTCTCTTTTTGTTTTTTGATCCCACATTTTCATTCTTTATTATATTTGTTAAATCTTATTTATTTGGGTCCACTATTTGTCACCCATTTCTATTTTTATAAAGTTTAAACATTTTTCTTCGTATTTTCTTTTTTATGTATTTGTCTTTTTTTCATTTTAATCTTGGGGTTTTAGTTCGTTCACTTAAGTTGTTTACTTTTTAGTTTTAATATTTTGCTCATTTAAATGCTTATTTTATTGTTTCATTAATTTTGGTTCGTATTCGATATTTTGATTATTTGCTTTTTAAACTTTTATGTACTTGTTACTAACGTTGTTCGTTTTATGCTCGTTTCATTGTTAGTATTATTATTGCTGTTTTTATTTTAATTAGTTTTTTAATATACCACCCACATCTTCCTACAAACTCCTTGCTTTTCATATTTATCAACGTGGTATTTTTTGTGTATTTTTAGTGCATTTTGTTATTCTATTTTTACATTTATGTTTGTTATTAACTTTTGTTTATTAGCCCATGGAATTGGATATGATAGTTCCATTTACACGCCCACCCGAATTTTAACCATTTTTGTCAAAACTTTCATTATTTTGGTTAAAGTCATATTTTCGGAAATCTTAAATACAGATCATAACTTTCAGCTTCTCATAATTCAGGCATGTCGTTCTGATCATTTTAACATTTTTGTGCTGAGGGGTTTACTTCGGGTTATAATGAAAAATTTAGATCCCCCCAAGGCTCCTGATGCATACTCTGCGATCGACTTACATATTCATCTTGAAAATTGATTTTTTTTAAAGGAAATATTAAAGTACCACTATATAAGTCTGATGTTAATATATGAATTTCCTTTAGACCCCATCTTATACCAATGACGTAAACATTTAGAGAAATCTTTGCAATAAATGAATAATGAAATGTGCACCTTCCTCCTTTTTTTCGAAAAGTCAACCTAGACACTAACAAGTCAATTCATTGGCCTTAATACATTTTTGTTTTATTATCTGCTTATATTATTTTAGGGGGGGGTGTATTTTTAATTATTTTAATTTAATATTGTTTTTCTTTTACATTCTTACTTGTTGCCGTCTTTTCTTTTTTTAAATTGGTCTTTTAGCGTTTTCTATTTTTCACTCATTGTTTCATTGTTATTCTTTAGAATTTTTATTTTGTATTTTTATTTATATTTAAATTTATTTCTTTTGTTTCCATTGTATTTTGTTGTTTATTATTATTAGTTAAAAAAAAAAAACATTTTTATTAGTTTAAAGATTCGTATTTTTTATTAGTTTTCATTTTTATTTTAGTACTTGTTTATTGTTTATTGTCCTTTAGTTTCATTTGTTATTATTTTTTACCTTTATTTTTTCAGTAATTTTTGTTATTACTTTATTGCTTATTATAATGGTTATGTATGTTTAATTAATTTTTTAAGTTATCTTGTTTTTGTTTCTTTTAAATCTTATCTGTGTATTTGTTTTTTTTCTTTTTATTATTTGGTAATTTACGTTTCCTCTTTTTCCACACACCCTTTGCATTGTTTATTCCTTTGAATTTTTTATTTTGTATTTTAAGATAAGTTTTAAATTTTTTCTTTTGTTTCCCGTTGTAATTTTTGTTTCAGTATTATTTTTACATTTTGGCCTACTATTCCCACTTCGTGATTCAATTTACGAGCTGTGTAGGTTGTTACAAAAAGAAAGGAAAAAGGGAGAAAAAAAGCAACACGGCACATCTTTCCTGGTAACAAATCTGCTCAAAAGAAAAAAAACTAAATAACAATGAAAAATTCAAACTTTTCTTGACGATTTCAACCCAGGACCACCGGGGAATATTATACAAGAGTAAGGAACACTTAACTGCTAACGCTACTAGGACTTGCTATATAATAGTGTAATCTGCTCAATTGGTTCACAAGGTGATGGAAGGCAACTCGAGGTCACGATTGACATACCCCATATGGGTGGTCGTTGAGACACCATTATACAAGTGTTTTTAAAAACCTTAAAACTAAATTCCTTAATTTCGCAATGAAAATGGGGAACTTTCTTCTCTGAGTACTCTCTGCCGAAAGAATAATTTTAGGTCATCGGTAATTCTTGAGCAACTCCTCATATATTTTCCACCATAATTTGGAAACATCCGCTAAATGTAAACACTATATCGTGATGTAACGTAGAAATCCCCAATTTGGGCTAAGTCTGCGTACGGCGGTCCGGAAAAGGTGTAGTCTGTGTCACAGACTGCGAAAGATATTATATTAGTTACTGCGCGCGTGATTAACGTTATCTCCGGAAACGAAGGGGTTCTATGGAGATTTTTTTTGCATCAGAGGTCCCGTTAATATGTTTGTTTTGAACATATGTATCGTATTGGGTTGGGTCTGAACCCTATAGAACCTAGGGAGAAAATGTGAACGTTTTTGTCGGGGGGTACGTCGTGCTCGCAAACACGGAAAAGTAAGGCACAACCACCGCATACGCGGGCCGCCTCCCTTACAACACTTACCGGAACCGCTTAACGGTTTTCCAAAGCCAAGCTATAAATAGGTGCGCCCGTCGGCGCCCCTAAAATATGTACAACTTATACCAATATGACGGGAGTAATGGCAACTCTGGACCTCTGCAGCACATTTTTTAAAACAAAGGGATGTATTGGGCATCTGCATAATTTCCTGAAAATTGAATCGCCCGGCCCGGCGGCCAAGCCGTTTGTACTCGAAGCAAACTTTTATGTGGGAATCGTCCAAACAAAAGGCTAGAGGAGGAGTTTTAAGAGGTATATTCCCTCCCAAAAAATGTGGGTGTGTTTTTACACTGAAAAACAAATGGTAAAAAAAAATTATGGCTGGAATTCTGGGAATTTCCGGAAGTTTTGTATCCCTGTTAAATGTGATAGCAAAAATTAGCGATTTCTTGAGCCAACATACTTTTATATCTCGAACCCCGTTTTTTTACATATTTGGAATGCTTACCAATGTATTAAATCACACCTGAAGTGAATAAGCCGAATACGCCGTTTTTATTTAATAAGATGATGATTCCCCTCTCCCCCGGGGGAGAGTCATATCACCATAATCTCTGTATACTTACCATTCAAGCCTGACTTAAAGGTGCAACGAGAGATTTTGAGGCACCCAAATATTGTGTCATAAAGGTAATTTCAAATAGATTAGACACTAGATAGATTTACCTTGTATTATTCTACAGAAATGTCTTAAAAGAGAAAAAAGGTAATTTTGATTTGCTTATATTTCAATGTAAAACATAGGCTGAATTTTGCATTTGCTCCTATACGAAATTAGAAATTTCACAATTTTAGTACCAAAGAAACATTTCTCAGCTTAATCCTTTTCGATAGGGATATTTTTGATGAAAAGCTTTACATCAGGGCGAAAATCAGAACTTTTGAATTTTTGAGGGACACCTGATATGTGAAATCTCTCGTTGCACCTTTAATGCCTTTTCATTTTCTACGCTCGTTTTAGCAATTTCCCTACGATTCCCACTGGAAGGTTTGACGGCCCCTGAGTGCGCACGCGCCAGGGGCAATGATCTAGCAACACTGACTTCTGGATCATTTTTGGTATGCTCTTTCCCCGGGTTGACTCCATGGGCGGGAGAGCGAACACCGTGAGCCCCGTCCTGGGTGGTGCAGTGGCCCTGACGGGGGGAGCATCAGGCTTGAATGGTAAGTATACAGAGATTATGGTGATATGACTCTCACCTGGGGGAGAGGGGAATCACCTACATCTCCTAGTACGTTCCCATTCAAGCCTGACTTTAAAGGTGCAACAAGAGATTTTGAGGCACCCAAATATATTAGACACTCAATAGATTTCTTACCTTGTGCTTGGCAACAGAAATGTCTTAAAAGAGAGAAAATGGGTATTTTGATGGTGAGTTGCCATTTGGTCTAATCCCACTTAGTCTAATGGCCATTTTGGCTAACTCCAATTGGTCTACCATTTAGTCTAATAGCCATATAGTCTCATATTCATCTGGTCTAAATCTCATATCGTCTAATATCTATATCCTCTATAACTGATTTGGTCTAATGTCAATTGGTCTAATCCATTTGGTCTAATATCCATCTGGTCTAATATCCATCTGGTATAATATCCATTTGGTCTAATACCCATTTGGTGTAATACCCATTTGGTCTAATATCAATTTGGTTAATTAATATCCATTTGGTCTAATGTCAATCTGGTCCAAATGGGTATTAGACCAAATAGATATTGAACCAGGTGGACATTAGACATAATGGATATTAGACCAAATGGATATTAGACCAAATGGATATTAGACAAAATGAATATTAGACAAGATGGATATTAGACCAAATGGGAATTAGACCATGTGGTGTTTGTGGTTATTAGACCAAATGGTAGTAGATGAAATGGGCATTAGATCAGATGTGCTTTAGATCAAATGGCTATTAGACATTTTGGTTGTTAGATAAATTGGATGTTAGACTTAATGGTTATTAGACAGATTGGTAATTGACAATAAGGGTTTGGACGATTGAAGTTAGACCAAATGGCTATTAACCCAATGGGATTAGACCAAATGGCAATAAACCATTTTGATTTGCTTATATTTCAATAAAAACATTCGCTGAATTTCATATTTGCTCTTATACAAAATTAGAAATTTCACAATTTTTGTACCATAGAAACATTTCTCAGCTTAATCCTTTCAGATGGGGATATTTTTGATGGGAAGCTTTACATCAGGGCAAAATCAGTACTTTCAATTTTTTAGGGACACCTGATATGTGAAATCTCTTGTTGCACCTTTAATGCCACAGATTGCAACTGGTAGAGTCAACCCGGATATCAGAGTGCTCGGGCCATAAGGCAAGCGGAGCTATGGTGATATGATCTCGCCGGGAGAAGGTTGAACAAAACAATATATAACAGATGTACTTACCGACTTCAGTGGGTAAAGTGCTACTGGGAGCTGTGGCGACTGGGAGATGTGGAGGTTTGCTGTGATGACGAGGAAGCTGATGATAGATCCTAGCTGCCGTCGAACCGCTGCGTACTAGGACATCTCGGAGATAAACTTGTTGGAATGGAGAAGAACAAGCCCATCCCAGGGCGTCCATGATATCTTGTATAGAAGCTCCCCGGTAAGAGGCCCAAGCATCCGCCTGAGATCTTACGTCATGAGCTCCTACGTGCGTCCCCGCAAAGACGAACCCCCGTAATGATAGGCTCTCATTTATGACTGCCAGATCATCTGGCTAATTTCGTCTTGGAGGCTGGGCGAAAGGGCTTCTGAGTTGTGTGAAGGGTTGTTGTGAGCCCCCCTATGGGTTGAGTCTTGGAGTTTAAAACTTCAAGGTCTAACTGGACACCAGGGTCCTTCATCTCTGGAACCTGAAGCTTGTCGGAGATCTGGGAGGAATGATCGGATGTGGAGTGAAGTGGAGATTGATTCTGCCATGTAGCCTGATCGGGGAAGAAGAAGAGCGGGGGTTCCCTGTGTAAAGGTGAGATGATTCTCTGCAAAAGGCAAATCAAGTGGTGTCTATACTCCTCTTCCTGATGCCTGCGGCGACAAGGAAGAGAGTCTCTTCATGGTGTCCGCTAAGGACGTCTGGAGAAGAGGCTCCTAAGGAGGGCGGTTTGTATAGTGCTGGAGGACTGATGGGCAGGTCCCAAGCTGGCACTAGAGAGCGGATCGGGTGGGACGTGATGCAGCATTACCTTGATGCGATCATTGAAGCGGGTGGCGGCTTTAGAAACGGTGATGTTCCGGTGATGATCCCAGATGGATGGCTGAGTGAGAGAGTGGGCTCGCCGAGGTCACGTGGCGATTCTGCACCCGTACCAGTGCTTGACAGAGGCGGACTTGAAGGAATGGGTGAGCTTTCGTGTTGAGGATCGTGCGCCACTCGTCAGATTTCATTGAGGGAGAGACAAAGCGCCGAGGTTAATGCTACGGCGCGGGACGGTACCAGAAGGCTCGCCGCCTTCTGAAGCAGTTGCTCGACCTCATGGTGAAGGGCTTGCCGTCGTTCCGTCCTTGAGGATCACCATCGCTCGTGTGCGCAGAACCCATTAGTTCGAAGTCCGTCTCCAACGTTGTATGAAGTTCCCAGCCCCCCCCCCCCACCCAGGGGAGTTCTGAGTTCTGAGATAGTCCACTTCCTCTTCTGGGGTGAGGAAGCAACTCGTGACACCCCACCCCCTCCTGATGGATCGCCCTTTTTTGCATCCTCCGCCTTCGCTGCCCTTGCGTCGTAATCCTTGCTCCCTTCTCAGGGGAATTGACCCTTGGTGCTCTTGACGGGCTGGTCTCTGATTGGAGTCTGACTACGAAAAGTCTGCGGTTGCTTCAGCCGCTGCTGCTGCTGAGGGGCCCCCTGGCTAGCCGGCGCCGCCTTCTCCTCTTGGCGTTCGCGGGCTGCCTAGGCCCTTTTGTTAGCGACATCCTCTCGTGTAGGCGTTGAACTGTCCCCCGAGAGGTCTCCAGGACTGCCGCTGGCTAGGAGTTTAGGGCGTAGGGCGCACTCACTTTCCGCAAGTAGGGCGGTTACTGCGATAGCCTGCAGCGGTGTTCCCCCGTCAGAATGCTGGCGTGTATATAGTGAACTTTTGCTGTCCCCTGACAGGGTCTAGACATTCGTCATCCGGTGGGCGAAGGTGAGGAAGGATGCGTTTCAATAGTCGCATACCATCCCAGGCCACGGTTTCCAGGCCGCCCAACTCGGCGTCCCCTTTCTGGTCCCATGGTGGGGCCCGGAGAGGAACGTTCCTTCGTGGTTCTTGCCTGTGAGCGTGTCGCAGAGCTTCCTGAATGGGATAAATTGTACGTACGCCGCCGTTTCTCTGGGGTTTGTTACCCTGAAGCTAGCTTCTCCCCGCTCGTCAATCTCTGGTGAGGTTCAGGCCACTGGATCAGGCTGCTCCTCCCTAGCACAACTGCTAAAAGGAAAGAAGCTGCCACTGAAGGGCTCTGGTATCATGGTGAACGCCTCCTTAGTGTCGGTCTTCTCCAGTGGAGATCCTTTCTACCTCCGGGACTCCGGCCTTGATGGATCCCTCTGTGAGTTTTCCCCTCTTGGCTTGATCGGTTAGTTACGGTGGTCCGATGAGAGAGGCGTGCGTGATTTGGTTGAACGCCGCAGAATTCCTGTCCGGATGGCCGTCTAACCCCCACTTGTCGGTAAACTCAGCGTTTCAGGAACCCTTGCTGGACCCAGAAGTTCGTCCCATGCGGACGGCGCTGGTGGACTCTAACTGCGTCCTCGCTTGGCTGCCGTTGGGTCGGGGCTTGCCCTGAAATCCCGGCTTATCCGATGGTCGCGGTCGCCCCTGCGGTCGCGGCTGTCCCCCGCGGTCCACTGCTGGTCCCGGAAGTCCGCGGCGTGGGTCGCGGGGTGATTACTCCGGCGTTGGTCTCGGCTATCCCGTCGGAAATATCCTTGCGGCTGCGTCGGCCACGTCTCAAGGAGGCGGCTCCTCCGGGAATCCGACCGTTAGCTGCTATTCCACGGCTCGAGAACGGCCAGCTGCGGAGATGCAATTGGTGATCGTGGCTGTGTCGAACGGCTCTTGCGGTGAACCCTGTCTTGCGGTGCCCCCGGCGCTTATGGCGATACCGGCGCTTACGGTGAATGCCGGCCGCTTGCGGTGATCTCAGCGCTTGCGGTGATCCTCACGCTTGCGGTGATCCCGGCGCTTGTGGTGATCCCGTTATGCTTGGGTGATTCGCCGTTGCTGCGGTGATCCCGGTGCTTGCGGTGATTCCGCTTTTTTGCGGTGATCTCAGCGCTTGCGGTGATCTCAGCGCTGCGGTGATCCCGGCGCTTGTGTAGATCCCTTGGCTTGCGTGATCCCGGTGCCTTTGCGGTTATCCCGGTGCTTGCGGTGATCCCGGCGCTTGCTGTGATCCCAGCTCCTTCGGTGTTCCCGGCGCTTGCGGTGTCCCTGTGCTGGCGGTGGTCCCGGCGCTTGTGGTGATCCGGCGCTTGCGGTGATTCCGGTGCTTGCGGTGATCCCGGTGTTGCGGTGATACGGTGCTTCGCGGTGATCCGGCGGCTTGCGGTGATCCCAGAGCCTTCGGTTGATACCGGCGCTTGCGGGATCCATGTGCTTGAGGTGATCCCGGCGCTTGTCGGTGATCCGGCGCTGGCGGTGATTCCGGTGATGCGGTGTGATCCCGGCGGCTTCGGTGGTGGTGCCGCTGGAAGAGGTGTCACTAATCTAAGTATCCCCGTGAACGGTTAAGGCCGGCCGTAATAACGGTAGTGGGGCCCCCGATGACGGGATGACGATATCCGTTTCTACGTATCCCGTGAACGGTAAGGCCCGTCCGTAATAACGGTAGTGGGGCCCCGTTGACGGGAAGAGAAATATACGGCGGTTGAGAGCGGTCGCTCGGCGGATGGTCCTGCGGTGTGATAACGGCGGCTGATGGTCTGCGGTGTGTATCAACCCCTCCCCCCCCCCCCCTCCCGGCGACGGTTCCGGCTCGGCCGATTTTACGGCTCCCCGGAAGGCTCTTGCGGTATTCCAGACAGGGTCATGCCTCCCCAAATGGCTCTTCGGTGATCCACGTTGCGGTTCAGGCTCCTGGAACGGCTCTTGCGGTGATCCCGGATCCGGCTCCAGGAAAGGCTCGTGCGGTGGATCCCGACGGCTGCCACGGCTTCCGGAAACGGACCTTGCGGTGATCCCGGTGCCTCCGGGCTCCCGGAGCGGCTCTTACGGTGATCCCGACGGCTGGCACGGCTTCCGGAACGGCGCGTGCGGTGATCTACAATTGAGTCAATCTAGCCCAAAACAACGAGATGAACGGTTAATACCCGCTCACTACGCGAAAGAAAAAAAAAATTCCTGTGGGAACATGGACTCCCATGAAAAGCAAGTACTTCCGGTTTCGGGTATGTTGAAATATGGAATGAAATTTGTTAATCGAACCCCCGAGTCTATTCGGAACCAAATGAGGTTAAGCGTAAAAATTCGGTCAGTAAAATACAAAATGGCCACCAGAAAAAGTGTCCCGGCCTAAATTCCCCATAACGGTAAGGCTCGCCGTGACCACGGTAGTGGAGCCCCCCGCAAACGGGGAAAACCGGGAAATGCAGTTGAGTCCTAACTCCTCATAGAAAAGCACATACTTCCGGTTTTTTCGGGTCTGTTGCATATGAACGACACTTGCCTATCGCACCGCCGATGTTTAGTTGTTGTGGTAATCTGGGTGTAATCTGGTTGTGGTGAGAGGTCACGTGGGCCGGTTAACGGGGCATTCTTTGAAAATTAATTTGTTTTCCTGCCACAAATGCAGATCCTAGGCAGTTTAAGCACTGACCCAATCCCCTATGAGGTTGTACTCCATTGGGGTGAAAGGTCATGTGGTGTCAATTACATGGGCAATTCATTTTGTCATTGCCTGCACTAGTACATACTAATCTACTGGTAGTAGAAACATGTGGGCATGTCCATATTTTGGTGTTTCCAATTGAGGTGAGAGGTCATGTAGCCGATTAAAGGGGCATTCCCTTTGACAAGCCTATCAATTTTTTTTTGTCACAAATCAACGCTACAATCACTGACCCAAGCCCATATAGTACTCAATTTGGGGTGAAAGGTCTGTGGTCAATTAAATGGGTATTCTTTGAAAATTTATCACATTTGTTTTGCAGTCCCAGATAAATTTTTATCCCCAATCTTGTGAGAAGAGCCGCTGCTGGCCCAGAGCCAGGGCAGTTTTGGGGCAAAATTGTCAAATTTCGTCATTGCATAGCTAATTTGGTACCCTAATCTGCATAATTTAGTTCTCAAAAACGGGAATTTTCCAGCTGACCTGAAGGAATTGTTGGTAGAATGATGAAATTTGGTGGTTTGGTCAACATTCGTTATCCAAAACGGGGGCATTCATGGTCATAGCACTACAATTGGTTGCATGCCATGAAGCCGGTGGGTGTATTCAACCTTTGACAACCACTATTTCAAGGTCATTTCAGAATCACACCTTGGTCACCCAAGGTCCACATCACTCACGCAAATGTTTGGTGATGAAACTTGGTGGGTGTGGTTAACATTCAGGGACTGCGATTTTAAAAGGTAATTTCAAGGTCCAGGAAACATGAATTCATTTATGGGCCTAAAACTTGGTGGGTTAGTCCACATGTGCTGAAAATTTGGAGGTATTTTCCTACCATTCCCCATCCCAGCTCGGACACAGCACCCTTGCTTTACAATAGCATTGGCATAACCTGTAATCGCGAAAGCAGGCACCACTTGTGGTTCAAGAACCTCCTTGGTTTTCAATCAGCTGGCCTCAAGACAAAACAACAAGTGGACATTTTAACACAACAGATGATTTCAAATATTGACCTCTGTATAAAATGTCCCCATTTTGAAACACGTCATGACATTTTCCCCAAAGATTATTGGATATGTTATTCTATGGGAATTCTGCTCCATCTGGTAAAAAATAGCTTTCTATCAATTTTCCTGGTCAAAAATTCCCAATGACTCACTAACAAGGCGGTTCTCGACCACAAGTGTCGCTGGTTTGCGGCGATCACTTGCTTTAAGGATGAAGTTTGGCAAATGAATGATAGAAAGAACAAATGCACGTGAGAGAAGTGTTACAAAGTCACATGGGGTGACAAAGGTCACCCCTCGATGCACCCTTCCCCGACGCAAACCCCTCCCCCTCCCCCTCCCTGAAAACAAACCCTACACCACCCTTTTCTCTTCTCCCACCCTGACCCTACCCCGGCACACTGATTTGTGAATGGTCCCACGGTGACGAGGTCACCCAGGTCACATTGGGTCACAAAGGCCATGAAGTCCACCAAGGTCACAAGCGTCACCAAGGTAACACAAAGTCAACCAAGGTCACATTAGGTCACCCTCCCCTCCCACACACCCCAAACCCCACCCTTCGCCCAACCCACCCCCTTCCACCCCATCCCCCCCGAC
>JAMKCH010046382.1:0-12094 GCA_023653785.1 Ophioderma brevispina | reverse complement strand
ATTAGCTAAACGCACTGTTTAAAAAACCGCAGGTTAAATATTTTTAACAAGTCGTTTACTTAACCACTGATTTAACGCCGAAAATATAATCCACCGAACTGTGACCTTTCTTCGGCCTACTATATTACGTGTGAGTGAAACAATATTTATAGGTCAGACAATGCCTCAGTAGTTGTAAAGGCAATGCAGGAAGCCCACGGGTTAAATTTCAAGAATGTCGAGTTACGCAATGAGCTAAGACTTTGTTGAATGATGGAGCAAAAAGCCCGGGCCATTTTAAAACTGTTTTATGTCGTGTGCCGCAATTGCTATCATTCAATACTATAACAGATTATAAACACGAGCATGATGAAAAATAGAAAGCAAAGGAAAAAGGGACGAGAAGAAATCCTGATGACTCGGAAAAAGAAAGATAAGAGAAATAAAGGAGGGAACTGGTCTAACCACAAGTACACATGAGTGAAAATCGGCATTTTATGAAACGTGAAAGTTAAACACGCCTTAAACTACAAAAGGAAAAGTGGATAAGGGGGAAAACATGTCCTTTCCTCTTGCCCACTCACGTTTTACGCATGTTTAACGATGTTTCGGCTAAATTTTAAGATTTAAAGTTAACATGCTTTGAGAATTGCGTGTATTTTAGGGCGGGCGGCTTAAATTGGGATTTAACCAGTGATTAGCGTAAACATCGTTTGAGAATAAGGGCCATCATTTTGAGATTGTATTCTTGTTGAGTTAAACCCAGCAGGTAAATAGTTTTAAGGTGGGCTTTAATTTTTCATCTACAAAAGTGACTTTAAAATACAATATAGATATGTATTGAGCTATTCTTTGTGTAGAACACAAAATACCTTTCCTCATCATGAGAGAAATAAACCTGAGATTCTACTGTGTGTTCATTTAACTTGACGGTAAATTTTGCCATTATTCAAAAAAAAAAATTTAGAATATATTAGAATGCATACCAAAGTATTAAATCACAAGAATAAGCCCAAACTGCATCGGGTTGATGAATTAAAGATGATTTAGTGAGATTTGAACCCCAGACAACTGTATCATGAGGTCAACTACCTAACACAAGACCAGCAGGGATTGGTGTGCACGTTTGTAATTCTAATCCTGATAACATCTCTACTATAAAAATGAGATCTGTATGTCTGTCTGTCCGGTTATGAGTTTCTTTGATTGCTTCGACAGATGGGATTGATATTTGGCATAAAGGTAGGGAGAGCCGTCTGACCTTTGTTTGAAGGGTTTCAGAGGACCCAAAAGGCAAAAGGTTCATCTAGAGGTCAATTTGCATAGAAATAACCTATACACCAAATTTAATCAAAAGAACCCCACTGGCCTGAGCAAAGAACAAACTCGGAGGTCAAAGATTAAAAACATAGGTCAAAGGACACGGGGGATGCCACTAGTGTACAGAATAAAACATATGGCTATTGTGATCAGCCACTCAAATGAATAGCTCTGCTCTGGAAGGGTGTTAAATAAGTGGTGGTCAAATCAGTGTGACAATATCTGTCAGCTCCCCAATTTATACACCTGGTTGAAGTGCGACACTGGAATTAAAGGTTTGCACAAGGACACAATTCATTGGCCGTGGTGGAGCTGGAACTCACAACTTCAATGGAATAATGATCATGAGTGCCTTAACTTGCCATTGCACCACACATGCTCTCTTTTTCCGGCCCTACAGGGGTGGCACCAAAGGGGTGGGTAGGGGAAATTTACCCCTATTTTTCGTGACCCCCCCCCCCTCCCCAAAAGAAGGAAAATTATTAGATTTTTGGCCCAAATCAGAAATTTTGAGCCCCAAATCACCAAATTTGGTAAACTCAGCGACTTGGGCCAAAATTGGTTTAAAATCTCAAAAGACTTTGGATAGTTCCCCCCCCCCAAAAAAAAATCGTCAGCCTTCATGTAAGACTTCATGGAATTCCGCCTAGCATGAAATCATATAAGAGGTCAAAGGATTACAGGATTGTACAGCTTGTTCCATAAAAGAGTCTTTACTCTAGTCTAACTCAGGAATATTACACAAGGACACACCCAAATTTCACTTTAACCCCCCCCCCCCCAACAAAAAAGTCTGGTGCCACATGGGACCTACACATCAGTACCCGTACGATATTAAGAATTAACGTCTGACTCAGAGAGTTCGAAATATTATTTTAGTGTAGTAATTAAAATAGTTAACTAAAAAACTAAAGATACTCACCCAAAATGCCGCAATTCCAAAGTTAGAGATGTCGGGGTTTTCGTTTTCACGCAGTACACAATTATGTACAGTAAACAGGGCATAGGATACAGTGTATAACAAATTTCCGGATCCGGAAGTTTTTTAAACACAATCGTGATTTTCTATATGACGGACTTCGATTTGAGGCTTAGTTATTTCACACAGGAGTATTATATGGACAAAGCATTATGTATATGAAAAAACACAATTTGTTTGGAAATTGAGGGCGCCCTCCTCGGGAAATCTCTGAGTCGCCTCCTTGTCACCTGGGAACTAAGTAGTTAAAAAAAATAAAAAAAACAAATATAAATAGATATGTAAATATACCGTTCGGATGCTATCCGCTAGGAAGAGAAGGACACCTTTCGGACTTAAACACCTATAGATAAGGGCCGTATTCTCAAACGCTGTTTAAAATAAACGGTGGTTAGACCTAAACTGTGGTTAGCTAAACGCCCTGTTAAAAAAACAGCAGGTTAAATATTTTAACAAGTAGTTTAGCTAACCACTGTATTTCAACGCCGTAAGATCAGCCACGAACGTGAACTTATCTTCGCCTATATCATAACGTGTGCGTGAACAATACTTATATGCCAGACAATGCTTCCGTAGTGTAAATGCAAAAACAAACGCATGAAGCCACGGGTAAATTCAAGAATGTTGCGTTACGCAAGGAGCTTTGTTGATGATGGAGACAAAAGCCGGGGCTATTTACAACGGTTTTATGTCGTTGTGCCGCAATTGCTCATCAAATACTACACAGCTAAACAAGAGTCATGCAATAGATGCAAAGGAAAAATGGACGAGAAAGAAATGAACTGAGGACTAGGAAAGAACAAAGAGAAGGAAATAAAGGAGGTAAACTGGTCTAACCACGAGTATCCATAGAGCTGAAACTACCAGGCATTTGATTTGAAAAACGTGAAGTTAAACACGCCTTAACTACCTCCGGACCAAAGTCTAAGTGTTAACAACGTTTTAGGCTGTTAAACGATGTTGGCTAAAATTTAATCGGCGTTTAAAGTTAACCATGCTTTGAGAAGGCGCCGTGGATTTTAGCGGGCGTTTAAATTGCGATTTAACCAGTGATTGCGTTAAACATCGTTTTGGGGGGAATAGGGCCAATATCTATCGCTCCTCTACCAACCCTGGCTGATAGCTTAGTTGGCGAGGGCGTCGTGCTATATGAAGGTCGCCGTGTGAATTGGCAAGCGCACATGGGGTTTTTAACACGATCTGCGCTGGCCATCTCCAGGTAAGATTAACAAAACATATATACAACCAATAGTATATGTATATAGCCATTGGTCCTCAGTTTAAACAATTTCACCGATTTGCTATTATAATTCAGAAAGAGAGAGTCCCAATGACTTCTAGGCCCTTGTTTTGTTGATTTTACTCAACAAACCACCAGTCCCCACAG
Organism: Ophioderma brevispina; assembly: GCA_023653785.1. Lineage (NCBI taxonomy): Eukaryota > Metazoa > Echinodermata > Ophiuroidea > Amphilepidida > Ophiodermatidae > Ophioderma > Ophioderma brevispina. Next base: position 8,429 of record JAMKCH010046382.1, on the reverse strand, counting down.
TGGCAATAACAACTTTTATGAGCACGGAAAAGGGGGGGGGGGGAGGGGGAAGATTATCAGGGAGAGGCAAGCATGTTGAAATGGGGTAAAGTGTAATATAGGCCTGTTGTTGCTTCAATGTTATGTTGGCATGTGTGCAGAAAAAGAATTATTCCACAAGTTAGAAAGGGGGGGGGGGGGCAAGATTGCCAGGGGTGCTGACCTCCCCCCCAGGTATGCCACTGCCAATCCAAAAAAAACTAACCCCAAGTCCCAATACCCAGACCTCCACACCCTAACTGCAAAAACGTACTACACCCCGACAAATAGAAAGCCCCAATCCTTATATCTTCAAGGTACAACGAGAGATTTCAAAAACAGTGTCCGAAAAAATGTGAAAACTGATTTTGGCACGGTGTAAAGCCTTTATATTCAAAAACATCCCATCTGTAAGGATTAAGCTGTTTCTTTAACTGTTTCTTTGGTACAAAAATTGTGAAATTAGATTTTTGTATAGGAGCAAAAATAGAATTGCCTATGTTTTCTATTGAAAATAAGCATATAAAAATCACTTTTGTTTTCACTTTTAAGATAATACTGTACGAAATACAAAGAAAGAAATAATTTGAGTGTCTAATCTATATGAAATATCTACAAGTGACACCTTACATGGAGTGTATTAAAATCTCTCTGTACACCTTTAACACTAGCACAACCCCATAACAACCACCCATAAAACAACCCTCAAAATCCCTCACATCAACCCTAACACCCAATCACCTAGAAATGTCAATCACTAAGACCCAACTCTACTCGTAAACATAAGAGAGCCCAACACACTACCCCCAACTCCAAAGCCCTAAACATCTAAAACACCCCAAACCCTAAACACCCAAAACCCCATATATCCAATCTAACATCCTACCCGAGTACCCTAACCACAACAATTAACATAAACACCCAACAAAACCTTAACATACAACCACCTAGAAACCTCAATCACTATGACCCAATCCACACCCCCTAACAACTAACACAAAACCTCAACAACAGGCATGTGACATCAAAAACCTAATCTCTAAAAACTTATACATACACCCTAAACATAACACTAAACAATCTAAAAGCCCAATCTATAATATCTTAACGCTTTAGCACCCAATGCCCACAAATACACATATAACACCTTAAACTCTAAAACCCCAAAGACCCAAATCTCACACCAAAACCTAACACACCAAACCCCCAACACCCAACACCAAGAAATGCCAAACCAATCAATAAGCCCACACACCCTAATGCCAACAAACTAAAACCCAACTCCAAAGCCCTGGACTCTCTAACACCAACCCAAAATTAAACACCCACCACCTAGAAACCTCAATCATTAAGACCCAAACCTAATACCATAAGACCCTAATAGGTGTAAACCGAACCAACCAAAACCCTAAACCCATCTTCCCAATGCACTAACCCAACTAACTCTGAAAACCTTAGACCTCCAAACCCTTAAACCAAAAATCCAACCCTTAACACCGTAGCCCTAACAACCAACCATTAACACCCATTCACCTTAAAACCTCACTCACTAATGCTCAACCCCTACCCTAAACACCCTAGCCCTCAAACTAAACTGCTAATACGTATTTCTAAACACATAACAAAAAAAAACAAATTACTAAAATGGAAACCCAACACACTGCAAACCCCAAAAACAACCCCTAAAAACAACTGAGCCCAAACATCCAACTTCAAACACTTCACACATAAAAACAGGGTCCTCATAACCCAAAACATTTGGCAACCCCTAACACCTAAATCCTGACACCCAACACGATAAACCTAACAGCAACCCTTAAAAACCCAAACCCTTATATCTAAACCCCCCCAATACCATCATATAATTGACAATCCACAAGGCAAAAGCCAACCCTAGCCCAACACTCAAAATGCAAACACTAAACTCAATCAGACCCAAACCTAACACCATAATACCCTAACAAAAATCAAACCAACCAACCATAACATCAAAACTCTAAAAACCCACTCTCAATGCTTAAACACGGGACAACCAAACATAACACCTAGAAACCACCAATTCCCTAACACACGACCCCCCTACAACCAACCGTTAACACCCATTCATCTAAATCTCAATCCACAATGCTCAACCTCTTACCATAGACGTCACAGACGTCAACCCGGGACGTCAAACAAACTGACTAACATGTAACTTACACCTAAAAACTCCTCTAAAACCCCAATTCATAAGACCAAATCCAACCACCTGAACCCAAACCAACCCCTAACACATAAAGCCCTTAACACCCACGCCAACACTCTCACAATAATTCCAAAACAGCAAACTTCTAAACACCCAAACCCTAAAAACACCCCGCCTAACCAACCAAACACAGATCATCTACAGAACCTGCAACCCTAAAACCCAAACCCGACACCTAACCCTAACCAAACACCCTTAACCTCCAACATCCTAAAACCAACACATAACCGTAACATTAAAAATTAACATTAAATCTCACCATTACACTGCAATCCCAACTTTAACACAACCCTAAACCAAAATGTTAACACTGAAACTCTGACACTCAAAAGCAAAACACCTAATCCAATATTAAACCCTAATCCCCTAAAAGCCTAATACACAAAACCTGAAACCCTAAAACTAACACCAGACCCTTACACCAATCTATAACACTCAAAATCCTAAAACCCCTTAGTCCCAACCAATATCACCAAACAAAACTCAAAAAACTTTCACATGAATAAATGCAGGAAAAAGGGAAGGTCCCGATTTTGCACTGGTGTAAAGCATTTCAAAAATATTCTGATAAATAATTCTTTTGCTACAAAAATGTGAAATTTATTATTTAGTATTGGAAGAAATGTTAAAAGTTCAGCCTATGCTTTATATATTGAAAATATGCAAATATGTTTACTTTTAAGACACTGTTGTACCAAATACAATGACAAGGTAATAAAATAATCTTCAAATATTGGGTGAGGTGGAAGGCCGGGGGGGGGGGGGTACTCGACCCAAAATTTGGGTACACTCTAAATTTCATGGATTTAAAGTAATCCTTAGTCTTGTAGTTAGTGACCAATCAAATGTAGGATTATTAATCTCTATTGATTTAAAGGTGCAACGAGAGATTTACTATGGGTGTCCCTAAAAAAAACTCAAAAGTTCTGATGTAAAGCTTTCCATCAAAAATATCCCATCTGAAATGATTATAGCTGAGGAAAGTTTCTTGGTACAAAAAACTGTTGCAATTTCTAATTTAGTATAAGCTGGTAAGGAGCAAAACACGAATTCAGCCTATGTTTAAATTGAATAGCAAATACATAAATCCCTTTTCTCTCTTTTAAAGACATTTCTGTAGCATAATACCAGGTAAGACAATCTATTGAGTCTGGTCTATTTGAAATTACGATTATGACACATTTGGGTGCCTCAAATATCTCGTTGCACCCTGGAAACATTAATCATATTAGATTTTTTTCAAATCTAGCTGATTGAATCTAAGGCAATAGGATTTAATTTTAAATCTATTTTGATTGGTCACTACCACAAACCTTAAAGGTCAACGAGGAGATTTGGAGACGTCCATGTGAGGTGTCATATGTAGTGCTTTAATAGATTAGACACTCAAAAGAGGTCTTACCTTGTATTTGTGTCATAAATGTCTTAAAAGTAAAAACAAAAGGTTGATTTTCATGTGCTATTTTTCAATTATAACAACTAGGGCTGAATTTTCTTATTTGCTCCTATTGGAAAATAGAAATTTCCACATTTTTGTACGAAAGGAGATTTTATCAGACGAAGTCCTTTCAGATGGGGATATTTGATAGAAAGCATACACCAAAGCAAAATCAGAAATTTCTAATTTTAGGGCCACTGTTATGTGAAATCTCTTTTGCACCTTATTAACTGAGGTTTATTTTTAAATCCCTGAAATGTAGAGTATACGGGTGTTGCGTCCACCCGGTAAAAAAGACCATGTTATTCGTGACATATTGTACAAAAATCTGACCCATTTCAAGTGGTCCGAAAGTCGGACCCATTTATATCGTTGGCTTTGAAATTTCGCCCACCATTTTCATAGTCATCTTAGCAAAGATTTATAGTAATTTGAATGGACACACTCTACCATTGTAATTCCGAAATCAGAAATTCGACCATTTTTATTGTGATTTACCAAAATTGGAAAAATGAACCAAGGCCATTTTTCATAGTAAATTGCGACCAAAAATTGAAAAATGGACCAATCTATATACTAGTATAGCATGACATTGACCATCTATAAGTAGGATGCTGGGAAGTAACGACCATTGTTATGTAAGGCGTGAAAATATGAAAAATATCCGCCGGCACATGAAACCTACCCTTGCCACTGGGGGGGGGGGGCACTAACCTGTGAAAGGATATGGGTGTAAGGTTACATAGTGTCATGCGCTTACCGCTTTGCCGCTCTGATGATGAAAATTTACGTCAATACGCAATCATAGTATGGGACAGAGTGTCATTTGTTGGCTTTTTTTGTACAATGGAATTTTTGAGTCTTAAAAATGTAGTAATGCTCGCCAGGGAATCCAACTCAAAGTGGTACCATTTTTTATCCCTTTCGTTTGGCGGCCATCTTGGATTTCAAAATGGCCGCATTTTAAATTATGTTTGCTCTATATCTGGACTTTCGAGCAACATAGAAGGTTCAAATTGTGCAATACCCATGTTTTTGATGTCAAAGGGGAACACCAATTCACATTCAGAAAGTCGCAGATTGTTGCCTTCAGGCGGACATCTTGAATTTCAAAATGGCCGCCATTCATTACATATTTTGCTTATATCTGGACTTCTGAAGCAACAGAGAAGGCGCAAGTTGGCGACAAACCATGTTTTTGATGTCAATGAACGCAATAGTACATCCGAAAAGTCACGATTGTTCCTTACGGTGGCCATCTTGAATTCCAAAAATGGCCGCCATTTTTAATATATATTCGCTCAATATCTGGACTTCTGAGCAACATAAAAGGCTCCGTTTGGTGGCAATACCCATGTTAGTGATGTCAAGGAACACATTTTTTACATTCAGAAAGTCGTAGATTGTTTCCTCAGGTGGCCATCTTGAATTTCAAAATGGTTGCCAAGTGTTATAAAGGCTGATCCGTTCAGCAGGGTATATCGATCGATCGAGCGACCTGGATCGAGCCTGTGAGAGTCGGGTTTCTTAATCATACTCCAGTAGTTCCTTTAAGGTCAGAAATGCATAAGGTATAAGTGTATTATGGGATTTCTTCCTCTGTCCCACCAATTGCATAGAATGTGCGGTGTATGCAGTGGTGTGCCTCACGGTTCGGATAGTCATGTAAAGCTGTTGGTCCCGTGTTCAGATGAGTCCATTCTGAGCATGTAAAAAGTTGTCGACCTCAGCGCCTAAGAGTAGGGGGATATCCTGGGCACTGTTACCTGAACTCATCACTCTAGGTACCAGAGTCCCTTCAACCCCGCCACTGGGGGCAGCGGGAAACGGTAGCCTTAATCCAGCATGGTAACATGATGAGGCTTTCGTCCTGACGTGGACTGACATAGATGATGATGAAGGGATGAACTCGCACAATATCTGGATTCGAGCAACAGAAAAAGGCGCCATTTGGGACAATACCCAGGTTGGGATGTTATTGATATTGATGTTGTTGCAGAGTGCCACCGGTGAAAGACAAAGGCTAGGGAACATCACCAACAGAAAGGGTGCTGGGACCTGGCGAATCCAGCTACTATTTAGCTAATGGACAAGCTGAATTATTTACAACGTAGCACCAGGGTTGAAGCCCCGGATTTGAAGCCTGTGCTTCTGAGTCAACATTGGTCGCTTTACATCAGAATGATGGGTGGTCCTAAAGCCTACTGGAGGTCCAACCCTGATATTGACAAAAGATCAGGGACAACTTGTTAAACGTAATGCTGCTTTCATCATCAGGCCATACAAAGTCCAGACTAATATCAAAAACAGCCCAGAAAGATGAACTTGTGACATGAAGCACAATTTTATGTATTGAGTTCATCTGCATACCGCATTGAGCACAGCAAACATCTACTAACAGGAGATTATTCCATGGCTATGCACTTATGACATCCTTGGGGAAGAATAAGAAAAAAAGGGGGAAATGTTGCTACAGGAGGTGTGGGGTTTTCTTTTTTCTCACAACCGGCTCTCAAGTCCGTGCCCAGATTTGTCAACGTAATGAGCGGCATCCTGAGCTTACACTGATGGGTAATCAGGAAACAAACAGTCATTGCTGGTACCATCCAGATGAAACTTCTCGCTTTTACCATGGACTGTACACTGCCACCGGTGCAGTTCCAGCCCATTAATCTTCTGTGATTCCTGGAGATGCAGTGCTGATGGGTGATGGGGAAACGCTGTTCACGTGCTGGGGGGGGGGGGGGGTCCAGCGGAGATGGGGTGTGCGTGAGGGAATTCGTGGAACGGTTTAGCCTTGTGCCATGGCAACAAGATTCCAAATCAAGCAAGTAGACTGTGGACATATCGTCGCCCAAATGGAGAACGTGTCCAGCTGGACACAGTCTGGTCAGAGAGGGGTGGAATAACAGCATAAGGAATCAAGAGCCTAAAATACTTTTGAAGCTATTAAGTCTGATCATAGAAATGTCTCTTGCAGGAGCAGGATAAGTTAACATCAGAGTAAACCTCTTCTTAGAGATTCAATGACACAATGGACTGGAGAAAGGTAGTGGGAGATACAAAGCTCTGCGAGCAGTATATTGTAGCAGTACATAACAGGTTCAAACTCTTGTTGATGAGGTGAAGATTAGAACCACAGCACAAGTATATGATGCCGTCACTTCAACCAACAAAGAAATTGCACTGGAGATGATATCTAGAGAAGAAAGAAGACTATGCCTTTGCCTCAAATGACAAAGTCATCAAAACCAGAGAAAACTGAATCTGCAGCCAAGTAGCACCGTACTAAATCACCAGAAGCTCCAGCAGAATATTGATGCTGCTAAGGCTGCAAATTGTGGGGTTACACCGTGGTGATTGAGCGAGCATGTTAAGTCCAAGGCTGAAGCACTTGACACCCTACATCTCAAATACAAGTATGCTGCTACCTGGGAGGCACTGAAGAAAGCTAGCACATCTATAAGTATCAAAGGTGAAACAACTGAAGAGAGCCTCGACACATGATTTCAGCACTTTAGTTCTTACTTAGCGAACGAGTGCAGAATAACACCAACCTTCCTTCAATCACAAGATAGCAGACGCCCTTCCTATCAAGACTGGAACTTTCACTATAGAGGAGCTTCTGATTGCCTGAAGAAACGGAACAACACCAAGACGCCTGGTCCGACGACATTCCTGCCGTAATCTGGAAGAATCCACATTTCATGATCAACTGTTAGAATTTGTAAAAAAACACCTACAGTGGAAACAAACCGCTGCCTATGATATTATCGTTCATCAATCCTTACCAAAGACAAGGTGACCCCAACAACTCCAAACCTACAGATGACTCACACTGCCACCACTGGCCTCTAAGATCTAGAACTCAATGCTGCTCAACAGAATCGTTTCTCACAGAGATCCCATTTCGATGAGAACCAGAATGGTTTTTGTGGTGCACAAGATCTACTACATTACTTGAGAATGCTGCAGACAAAGTTGGCCTACATCTAAAAGCCAAGAAGACGGAAATATGACATCAATGAGGAAGATAACCCACGATCGCACTACAGACGGTACAAAACTCAAAGGGTCCGGGACTTCAATTATGGGGTGCCTATGTTGACGGGGGGGGGGGGACAGAATGAAAGACTTCCTGTCATGCAAAAGGCAAGCTTGAAATGCGTGTATTAAATAAACTACACCACTTTGCAATAGGGTATCTCCAATTCAACCAAGCTGAAGTTCTTGTAAGAGGCCTGTGAACAGATGTCTGTTATATAGATCTGGACCTGCCCATCTTGAAAGCAAAGTGCTACAGGATAAACTGGATGGCACATACACCAGGCTTATTTGCGAGTAAAAACATATCCTAGCGTGAGCAAATGACCAAAGCACAGATATGTGGAGTTATCCCTCCAATCTCTTTTGTTGTCCAACGCCGAGCACAATTTGCCGGTCCTGTTTATCGTGCGATGATCAAGTGGTCTCAGACATCAAATGTTGGAGATACCATGCCCAAACAGGGGTCGTCGCCCCTTTAATTAATTGATGTGATTGCTCGAGACATGCAGCAGGATCCGTCTGATATCCCCAACTTAATGAAAACAGGGACATTTGCTGTCACGGTGAACAGCATCTCGGCGATGTGGACCGTTAGATAGATATTGTTAGAATTGTTTAAATACTGAATTGTACTGGAATATACGGACAGCAATAACATTAAACTATATACAAACTTATTAA